>JADLZL010007223.1:0-80806 GCA_015844335.1 Chrysopogon serrulatus
GGGGTCAGGGACGAACGGGAGTGGAGAAGACGATGCGGAGTGAAAAAGACGATAACCAGACGGTAACGATTCACGCCCGTCAGGCAGCGGTAACATATTTCTATAGGCCAGTATTGGATCATGGTGTGATTGTGATTGGATCCCAGTTGAACCGAAACAAACAGGATCAAACGAAATCAAGTGACGTTACAACGTTGTGACCCAAACACCATCTGGTTCTATTAAAAGGCAGACTTATTAAAGCTTTCCTTATTGAAAAAATTAAAGGGCAGACTTAGACATTAGTCTTCTCTTGCATACCCACGACAGTACAGCAGTATATCACTAGATTTTGTGGAGACTCAGTGAGTCACACTACTCCCCCGTAGTATTATTCCAGCAACCAGTGGTTTTACTCTGATTAGCAGGGTCACGTGTACCATTTGCACCTTTATGTGTCCCAACACCTCTCATGCCCAATCTCATGAAAAGCCCCATGGCCCATGCACTAACTCTTTGGACAAGGAACCAAGAACACATTGGTGCTGACTAAAGATTGGAGGACAAAAATAACCAGCAGCAAACACAATGGTGGTGAAAAAAGCAATAAAGTAGAATGAGTGCACCCTTTCCGGGGCATTTATTTGCCTCAATAAGGTACTCAAACACAGACCTACCGCTGAGAGCCGCAAATGATCTTAGGTCATTTATAACCCCTGAGAGTCATCGTTGGCTGCCGTTCAACAGCTTATATACAATCAATGCCGGGCCCTACAGTCATACTACATTCTAAATTTCATCCATAATAAAGTTTTTTCCATGCATGTATCAATAGCTAACATGAATAGTCTATGATAGGATAGTCATATTTTGGTTTTAAAGTATAATTGTTCAATTACTTTGAAAACAGCGCGGCAAGGCGGTTGGGTTAGCGGCGGTGACAGCGAGGGGAAGTGGCAGGGAGGCGGCGGCACTAGGCTGGCGCCCTGGGCAGCGGTTTTGGTGGCATGCGGCGCAGCTTAGGACGTGGCGACAGCATTGGCGCAGAGAAAAAGAGAGGGCGGCGGTGGAAGAGAAGAGAGGGGAGAGGTAGAGAGCTTTTGCCCAATTTCTTTCTGGATTGATCTAGTTATATGCTTCTAGTATTTATACTTCAAATTGGGCTTAGCCTACTACAAGCAAAGACGGAGGAGTCCTTATCGAACATAGGTGTGCGCTCCCTCCACCCACCCTAGGACAAGCCTCAAGCATGTCAAGAGCGGTGGCGCCCCCCTCTTAGGCCTCTCTCGGCCCGTTCTCATCGTCGGCGATCACCATCCGTGTTGGACATGTCACACTTTGCCTATAACTTGAATTAATGCTTACTCCATCCGTCCCTAAATAACTGTCGTCGTGGGATGTGTACCACAAGTTTGACTTGATTTGTAGAAAATGCGTGCAATATTTATATCTTCAAATAATTTTGTTAAAAAATTAGGTCCAAAGATCTTTTCGATGATACTAATTATGATACTAATCGATGATATTTATTATTTACTAAAATTACCGGTATTTCTTTCTCGGGAAGTGAAGCGATAGTTATTTAGGGACAGAGGGAGTGTGCCTTACTTGAATTCTAAATTCATACTATTCAAAAAAATGTTAAATCACTTATGTTGACAAGCATATGAATCAAGCTTATATTATTTTTAAGCAAAAAATGTAAGTTATTAATCACCGTCAATCTCACTAAAGATGAGACCAAATGGAAGAAACTGGTATGCAATTTTATTTTGTTTATCTAATACGCCTTTGAAAATATGACAAGAGTATATTACATAGGATCAGATTCTGCTCCAAAGCCTGCAATTGTAAAACAGAAATAATGATTTTGATTCATATGTACTGTCATTATAAACTGCTACTACCCTCATGAATGTGTCTTACTGAAAAATATTAGAACAATCCAAAAATATTTTGCCTATGGGGAATGTTCAATTTGACACATAGTATGAAGATGAAGCAGTGTTGACATGGCCAGCTCTTGCATGCGAGCATGTTTGGATTCTTGCTTGAGAATTCTGCCTGGGCCAGGAATGCTTGCCAGGACATGATTCAAACAGGCCCGCAATGCAGACAAAGTCCAAACTTAGAACAATCACATAGTTAGTTATTCCCACATGATTAGAACTACAAATCGTGTAATCAACAAACAAAAAGCTCGCAGTCTTATGCCCTTCTGTGAGGCACCGAAGAAGAAAGCACGTGCATACATCATACATGTTGCAACTACATATTAACAGCTACTAGAACTAAACTTGAACAAATGGACACAAAGCAAGAATTTCACAACAAACATTTAATTTGTCAAATGTAGCTATTTACTATGTAATAAGTAGCGGAAGCAGCAAGTTTTGTATGGCATTGTCCTATTACCTTTTTTTGAGGTGGTCCTATTACCTTTTCGAGCCACCTTCCTATGTGTCACTAAATAAGTTCAAAATTCTTGATCTACCATGGATAAAAAAGCTTGTGGAGCCTACAAGCCACCCCTCGCTCAGTGCCACTGCCATCTACTTTTATAGTACGGTGGCTAACCGAAAGGTGTAGTGTTCAGTTTGCCCTTTGATTCAGTATGCTTAAATATATTTGTTTGCTTTCCTCCAGTATGATTCATCTCTATCCAATCCAGTGACAGTGAGCTGCTAGATTACTGCAGCATGTTGTAGCTCTACACCATCCCCTCAGACCAAAAGACAAAAAGCAGCCTTCTGATTTCTGTGCACGTACACCATCTTGCATGTACAGCACAGGTAACTACCATGCATGCCGTCTGAAGGATACATAGACGTTGAGCTTCCGGTTGTACTGAGCATGTCCCTTGATGCATGGTATGGGGTGATGAGCAGCAAGTCAGGAGTGAACATCTGTCTGGACTCACTGAGACAATCTGTTCAAGCATGGTATCTGGAACTGGTCTAATGTCAGTCCTATCTTACCCCCAACCTTGGTCGTGTTACTGCAAGCTGGGACTCCATTTGTCCCACCTTTCGCCTGTTCCGGTTTGGGCAATGCCAGTGAAGAGGAACCATAATTCCCAATGCTTCTCAAACCTACACACATTGCTCTCTCGCTCTCGCACTGATTTGATGATGAAAACAAAATATTTGTTACTAATAAACAACCAAGAAATCTAAATTCAGCTTCTGCAACTGCTGCTGTTATGGTTTTGTGGTGCCATGGACATGGCTCTGTTGCGTGCTACAAGCCAGATAAATATTGTCTACCTACTGGTGGATGACTGGTCAGATTAGACGTTATCAATTGTGAGGCTATATTACCCATGAACAGATTCTACTCCAGACACAGCAATTAAGATGCTTTTGGTTCGTGTTCACTGTGGCTTGTAAAGCATGACTAGCTTCATGGAGATGCCTGCCTGAAAAAATAAAGGCTGAGCAAACAAAAGACCAATCCAAAAATGTTTCATCCATAAATATTGACCAATTAGAAATCACCACGCCATGTAGTAAGAACACTCTGCAGTTACATGCAATGCCAGCAGAGTAACATAGGCCAATCCCATAGTTATTTTTCCTGATGATTGTGACTACAAATTCACTTGAGAATCTGTCAAAAGCTCGAAGATTGTGTGCTCTTTTGTTAGGTGCAGCAGAGTAGAGAGAATTAGACAAACTGTAATTCATGGATTATTCGCAAACTTCTAGCTGCAATCAGTGACTTCATTGGTGCTCTGCTTCATCATGAGAGGGAATCCTAAAACATGGGAAGCATGACAATTTTTTTAAAAAACAAATTGGGTGCTTTCCCTTCTAATTAACTAGCATAGTATGGTAGTTTATTGAATATTTAGTTGTATGTTTGAAGAGAAATTTTACAATGATTGGAAAAAAAAACATGGGCCATCCATTGGGTGAGATCGATCTCAAGTTTGAAATACAAATTGGTATTCATTGCCTTCTAATGCATATATTAAGATTGGAGTTCAATAACATGTTATGTTAATTGTGTTTCATAACAATGGAGGCGGGTAGTTTAGATACATATTTTATAGTGACTAGTGTTTTTCATTTTTGTAATAGTTTATAGAATTTATTTCTTTTCTCTTCTGGCCTAATGATTTCCATAGAGGCTACAAAGAAGTACATAACCTTAAATTGTAATCTGCAACATCTCTTCTCTATGTAGACTAATGGTCTGTTTGGTATAACAGAACTGTTCCGATTGTGCCCAAAAATTCAAATCACTGCCAAAAGAAGATACATAGCAGCCATTCATTCTAAAAATTAAGAGAAACAAGTGGTGGAAAACCATGTTTACACTAAGCAGGTGAATCAACTAAACCATGCTTCACACAATAAACAAATTGACAACTCCTTATCTGTCCATTCCTCCCTTGACCACCTCCTCCAGTTCTCACTGAAGAGCCGCTCCATTAGAGTGTTCCAGAACCAGCACAGAGGGAGAACCTCGGAGAATTTTGATGGCATCTCCATCCTTCGTTCCCAATGCTTCCCAGTCCTATCGCATGTATTTCCTTGGACCAAGCTGAAAAGGCAAGTAAAACTACAAACATATTTCAAGTAGGAGCTAAACAAACATGTCTGTTAACTCACAAATAAATAGTTGTTGGGGCTTTATAGTGCCACACAATATATTGGCTTTGCAACATGGTGTGCCGGAACTACATGTAAAAGCTTTCTACCTACCTATTTTCAACGTATGACATTACGACAGGTATATTTCCAAATCAGTTGTCTACCTACGACTGGTACCTTTTCTATTAGTTTGTCTACCAACATACCAAAATAATTAACAGAGATCACTGATCACATTATATAATCAGTTGTCTACCTATGAATGGTACTTTTTGTGTTTTGATTTCAATGAACTTGCTTGAGTTATCCTGGGGGTGCTGGTTTTGGTTTGAGTTGTCCCGCTGAAGTCATGGAATTCACTAGTACTCATCTTTCTAGATATAGCGAGCCTAACCAATTCAACAGTCAACAAGGTTTCTATATTATGTTCTCTCTATGCTGACTCAGAGGTTTCATCAAAGCTTGAGCCTTGGTAATGAATAATCTCGCCCATGATGAACCAGCACACGTCAACGGATATGTTTCTAATCTCTGTATCTCCGATAGACTACTCAGCTGGATTGCAAAGAAAAATCTATAAAGACTGATTGTAGCCATCTTATATAAATAATGATCAATGCAAGTCATATATTTATGAACAAAATTATAACCTCTTAGTTCGCTTACATATGTTTCTGAGTACCCACTTATACAGCAGTAAAAATATCAAAACTGGCTCAAAGTTTATACAAATTCTATGTGCTATACTCTGCAGACCAGCAATTCATTTTATACCATGAAAATTAATTAAACACTAGCCCATAGCCATCTAAGGGTGTTACAACGATGTATCTATAAATAGTGTCAAAACATAGCAAGGCCATAGACATTAAAATTATGATGAAATTGAATATCACAAACAAAAAATAATTGTGGAACCGTAAGTTTGTTTCTCCAGGAAGGAGGGCAGAGAGGAGTGTTAAAAATGTGGCATTGCAAAAATAGGGGATGAGACTCATTATACGCTGATGATGTTACTATATGTATGTAAATTGTTCTAGGCAAATGCAGAATTTCCATTTGGTTTTGTTCTTGAAATCAGTGTGAGAATGATTTATGGAAACAGCTGTCATAAGACTGTCGTGTCTGTAAAATATTTTCAGAGGTGGATATTGTGCTTGGACCTAGAAGTGATTGAGAGGCAGTGAAACTTAAGAGACATATGTCTGAATGAAGTAGTCTATGAAAATAATTCTTATATCAATCTTATTATTACTAATTAGAGGCCCCAACAGAGGCACCACATTGATTCTCACCAGACGCGCTCGAAAAAAAGATAAATACTAGAAATTCCTATAATAATCAGAAATATTTGGTCTTTAATTTGGTAGACACTAATTATCATAGTTGATAATAGGCAACAGATCTATTACAATTTATAAAAAAAATACCCACCTGCCATTATGAAAAGTACATAAAGTAACCCCCTAATTTTATATTTAAATTACCCACACTGCTATTATGAAGAATAATTCAAGATAACCCAAAATTTATATACAAATTACCCACCACATCTATCACTATGAAAGTACATCAAAATAACCTCTAGATTTATATCTAAATTATCCACTTTACTATTATGACAAATAAATCAAAATAAACCTCTCACATTGTATCTAAATTACGCACCTTTTGCTATTAGAAATAATAATTTAAAACAACCCTCTAAGTTTATATTTAGATTTCCAATCTATTATTATGAAAGATAATTTTAAATATATAGTATTAATTTTATATATTACCCACCTTTATCATTATGAAAGTTAATGCAAAATAGCATCCTAATTTACATCCAACCTATCTATGTATGTTGTTATGAAAGAGAATATAAAGTATTACCTTTATATTTGCATCTATAGACATTATAAAAGATAAATAAAAATATCACATAAATCTACAGATATGACTAATATATTCTATTTAACAAATAAATTGATATCCATAGACATATATATTTATAAAATTATAAATCACCATATATACTGAGTAAATAAATAAATATATATATGATAGGATAAATTTTTAATTTCTTATAAAGAATAGAAATGTTTAATTCACAAACTACATAGTAATAACATGACATCGACAATTTACTTTGAATTATGTTAATGCTACTGTAAAGTTTATGTTCGATAAGGACATTCCCGCTAGAGTCCTTTTGAGATTATAAATACTAAATCATTGTAATCAGATGAGATTAAGAAGTAATTGAGCAAGTCCTTTTATTCCAATCTCCCGCGCCTCTCTCACCTTCCTCCCTCCTCCCACGCGCCGCCCCATGCCCCATGCCGCACCACTGCCCTGCCTCCACTGCATGCTGCCGCCGTCGGCAGCCGCCCCCGTGGGCACGACGCCCTAGCCGCCCCCTCCTCCTTCCTCCTCTTCTCCCAATCCACTAGCTGTCACACCCCAAAATTTATAATTTTGGGTTGTGATTAGAAAAAAACTAAATAAAAATAATGTTTTTAATATTTGGATAAAATTTTCTAATTTTAATTTAAGTCAGTGTAAATTAAATTGATGGAAATAGTGAATTTTAAAATTGTCTAAACTAACTTAACGGACTTGTTTGTTGATGTGATGTTTGCTTGTTGCATGACTTTGTATTGTGGGTATGTGAAGTTTTCAAAACGCGTTAGGAGTTAGCCATTTAACTTTTTGATACGTCTCCATCTTTTTCTATCATCAAATTCCTTGTCGGAGCTTGAGCCTTCCTATAGAGTTCTTTGGAACCTTTTTCTTCCACCCTAAATCACTCAGTTGAGTTCCTCGTCTATCAACTTATCTCTGCAAACTTCTCATGAATTATTCCAGTTTTTTTTTTTTTCTTCAACTCATTCCATTTTTCTGCAAGCATAATCTAGTTTCTAGATGCTCTAAAATATCTCTTCATCAGCTCCAAATACTTTATTTGGGTTTATGATGTTCTGAAACATCTTTGAGAATTTCCTAGAAATTTTAGAGCTGTCGGATTATTTTTCACGGCTTAAATATCAATTCTGGATCTTCTAGAATTTTCTAGAATTAAATAATTTATCTTAACCCTAAATCACCTTTGGCTTTTTTTCATTAATGGCTAGATGAAGTTCGTTGCAGATTCTCTCTGTCATTGTTCCTTTGATCCAATTTGCTTGACATGACAATGACATAATCCGAGAGCAAATAACCAGTCCAATATGCTGCTACCAGGAGCAATCTCTCTTCATCTTTGTGGGTCATGCACGGAAGGACTCCGTGTCCATCATCTATAAATAGCAAGCAGTCTGGCCAATTGTATTTTATTTCCAATCTATTATGACGCACGCCGCCGCTTTGCTCCTCATCACCGGCCTCCAGCCGATCCATCTCCGAGAGAGTTTTGCCGCAGCCTGCCCAGCGAACGTGGCCGCCACATTGCCCTACGTGCGAGCGTGGAGTTTCTGCTCCGGTAGTCCGTGCTCCACGCGGTGCTGCCGTCGTCGACGTCGTTATCTTCTGGCCTCGCGAGCCATCGCTGCCACTAATTGTCCTGCCCTATAGCCAGCTCCTGCCTAGGCCTTTCAAGATCGATCTACACCTCTGTCGCCGCCCGTCCGGAGAGGCCGATGGAGAAAATCACCACCATCTCCAGACTTCGCACGCTGCTGGTGGCCCTAACCTTTGCCGGAGACTCGCCATATATCACGAGAAGATCATGCCGTGGTCATCTTCTGCCCATCCGAGTCTGCTTTCCACTTCCATGTCTGATGACGTTGGTGAGCATAGATGCATCGATCTGTCTCTTCTTATCCTCCTCATATGTCAATTCCTGCTCTCACGTTCTGTGTTTCCATGACCTGACGATCCAAGTATCTTGAAGACCATCGACATGTTAAATCTCGCTGAGCTAAACGTCCGTCACCGCCAGGAGATTCATTATCGATCATGATAATAATTGTTAGCATTCAATGGCTGGATGCAGCAAGCCGGCCGAGCGGCACGTCGTCGGCTGCAGGGCACTCAATTCATCTTTGGTCAGCAGAGGTATATACGTGAGCAGAGATCTTGTGGAAAAACTACATAATTTTCTATTCCAATTTAGCATCTTTAGTCCCAAGTTGTTTATCTGTTCTAGCTCTAACTCGACCCGTTTGTTTCTGCTGTGTGCTTTTGGCAACGTGAGATATACGCTGAACATGCCTCATATTCCAGAACTTTACATTAATATTAATTTAATTAATATACCTGAAGCTAGTTTCAACATATGCAAATATTAATGTAAGTTGCTATCGCCAATATATTTTCAAATGACAATTTGTCCAGTTTACATAGACATCAAATGCAATTTCTTCTGACCCTTTTATTATTTCCTTGCAAATATAAATCTTAAATTCTTAATTTGCTTAATAAATTGTCTAAGAACATTTAGAAAATAAAACTTGATTAGCTTCCACTCAGTTTTTTTAGTTTAAAAATAATTTGTTTAATCTGAATTAATAAACTTATTTCTCATGATTTTGCTAACTAAAATAAACTAAGCTCGTAGTTGTTCATTTTCTTTTATAATATAAACCCTATAAACCTATCAGTAGTCGTTTCTTTGTAATGTTAGTTACGATGTTTCTTGTGATCCTATGATAGTAGCAATTAGCTCTCTTTTAGTATGTTGTTTCTCTCTCGTGTGGTGTACTGTTCTTAGTTACTCTTTGTTTGTTGTTTATATGTTTGCCCATGCGGTGGTGCTTGGTACGTGTAGAATGAGGACCGTTTATGAGCGCTCATGATCAGAAGCTAATGTAGAAGCAAAGTATGAGAAAGTTGGAGCAAGTATATAAGGCAAGTATAGCTTGGGACCTCCTTGAATACCTATTCACAATATCCAATATATTTCATTTGCATGTGTCCTTGAATTCCCTATTAAGGATGACTTAGAGTTGTTTACTATTTACCTTGATAACCTTTAGGATATATGCATATGGTAGTACTTGCTAGCGCTGGATATATGTAACCATGATCTTGTAACTTGAATAATAGAATATGCAACAACATTAAAAGATGATTTTATTACTGTTTATAGAGATCTAGAGCATGGGGTTATTTTATTGCTCTAGTTTTCTCTCCATAAGGACTTATCGTAAGTGGTCACCGGGATTTCTGATGCAATTTGTGAGGGCTATATGGCTCTGGCTCTAGTTGCTCAATGGACCTTTTCTAGCTTGTTAGCGGTTACATTAAGTGGCGTAAGAATGGCTTGCCGATACGGGTATAGGACAGCTTCTAGTCTCATGTTGAGCAGCCGGGAAGGTTTTGCACCATCTGAAAAGGAGGGTTCCTATATCTACTTGCTGAGTGAATCTAATGGCCCTAACTTGTTAGACGAACCATTGAGTGGCTTTATATGATTTTCGGTGTTATGGGCCTTGCAAACCCATGCATTTGAAAATTATGACTCACAAAGTGAAAGTGTACACCTACGTGCGAGTTTAATAAAGCTGGTATACTAGCCGTGTCCACGGACACGGGCGGCCTTGGGGATTCTTACGGAATAGATGATCACTGATGGATGATGTGTTAACTATATTGCTTAATCATATTGTTAATTGTTATGTATTATTCTTTATTCTTGTTCACTTGATCATGTGGTTATGAGAATTACTACTACCTTGTTGCTAATAATGCTATAAATGTTAATCCTTTAAAAGCTAAATGCAGTAAACCAGTGTCAGCCTTTTGAGCCTCATGAACCCCATGTTATATTTGCTGAGTACGACATGTACTTATGCGCTTGCCTTTACTTTTTATTACTTTGGAAAATCCCGGATGGGTACCAGATGATGGAGTTAGTCAGTTGCTAGGCATATGTACCCCCAGTCAACCGTCCCTGTGAAGAATGGAGCCTGAAGAGAAGATTAGCTACCGTTCCGCGTTACTCTGATGTAAGTGTTAAATATAAGTAATTTCTGCTATATAATATTGTTTTCTGATATTATTTCACTCTGTGGTTGTATGTGTGGACTTTCTGGGCACACATATGGCATACCCACTCCACCCTATCTACTGCGTGTGTTACAAGTATAATTTTTTTTGCCTATATCTGCATTAATTTGTAGTTGCATGCATGGGGTCTAATTGTTTTGTAGGTAGATACACACTTAGAGGTGTTGAAAATCCAATATAATCTCATCCGAAGTTCCAAACTAAAGATACGTACGTACCTGTTTGCTTGATGAAGGGACAGGAGGGGTCGTTCCTTCATGCAGGCTCCACGACACACCACCATGCTACCACTGCCATTTTGCTAGATGCAGAGGCCACGCCGCTGTCATCGCCACGCCGAGGTGGAGCCTATGTGCCCATCACACACATGTGAGGTCACGCCTCCACACCTGAGGCCACACGAGGCTGTGCTGCCATGCCTGGGACTGGGGCTGGTTGTAAGCCTTCGCGCACGAGCCGCAGGTGAGTTGGAAGACATTAAAGAATTCACATCAGGTTCACATGGTTTTATTTTAACCTTTCTTATTAACCAAGGCTAAAAACGAATTTAAAATGGCTTTGCAAGCCCTCAAACCAATTCATTTGCTTGGATCCCTAGGAAAAAATGGTTGTATCTAGATGATTTTAATACTATGCTTGTGGTTTTGCATCCTTTTCATTAGGTTTTGTTCCAGTTTACCTAATCCTGACAAGGGAATCCACTGTCTTCGTTTTGTTATGCAGGCAAAGAATGAATGCATTCCTTTTGCAGAGCAGATTTAGACATTAGTGTTTGCTAGTGTACCCACAACAGTAGAGCAGTATTACACTATATGTAGTAAACGCATAATACTCCTCAGTATAGAAGCATCCCAGATCCCAGTGGCTCTACCCAAGGCATAAGTAGACTGAGGATCCTCTATAGAAACATCACATATACCATCTGTAGCTCTAGGTGTCCCAACACCTCCCATGCCTAATCTGATGGAAAGGCCCATGCACTAACTATTGGAGCAAAGAGCCAACAGTACATTAATTGGTGAAGACTAAAGGATCCAGCAGAAAACCAGCAGCAGATTGGTTGTGGAGAAAGAAATAAAATAGAATGAGTTCACCCTTTTTGTGGTATTTATACACCTCAAGAATGAAATCAAAGACAGATTACTCCTAAGATAGCTGCATACAGTGTTAGGCCACTTATAACCCCTCAGTAGCCTACGTGAATATGCCCGTGTCGAGGAGGCTACGAGCGGGGTAAGCGAGGTAAGCAGATGCAATTGTATTGTGTTTACATGCGGCCATAATGGGCCATAAAGATATTCCATACCATTGTTTGATGACATATATCTAGAGATACTGTGTGGCTATTGTTTTATAGAAATCACTAATCAGTTTTCTTTTTCAACTGTGTAAAACAATGAGACTAGAAAATATACACTACTACAAAAAATCTTTTGCGAGGCACTTTCAAATTGCTCTCGGAGGCGGGCAGCCCAAAAAACCGCCTCGGTTAATGCCTCGATTAACCGAGGCGGTCATTTTCAATTAACCTAGGCGGTTAAAAAAAACCGCCTCGCAAAATCTATTAACGGAGACGGTTATTATAAAAGAGCCCGCCTCCAAAAATGCCCTCATTTTCGGAGGCGGGCCTCTTACAACACCCACCTTGGTTAATATGGACAAGCCCACTCCGGTGTAGAAAAGCCCATCTTGGCCCGCTTTACCCCGCAGCGTATATATATGAGACTCTAGGGTTTCACTCACTAACCCACTTCTCCCTCCAGCCGCCCTCTGCCGGCCCCCTCCAGCCCGACGCTCCTCTCCGTCCAGCCCGAGTGCCCGACGCTCCTCTCCCTCCACCCACCCCCTATCGGCGGCGCCCCTCCTCCACCAAGCAAGCAACAACACCGGCGCCCCTTCCCCATACCTAAGCAGGCGGCGCTCCTTTTCCTCCACCTCTTCTTCAACTCAAGCTACGGCGGCGTGGCGGCAAGGAGCCCTGATCCGGTGCCGTGGAGGCTCCAACCTCCCCACCACTGCTTCAACTTCGGCTGGTGAGGCTCGGTCTGGTGCCGTGGACACCGGATCCGGTGGAGTGGAGGCTGGATCCGGGCTCCCCCGGCGGCGCTCCAACCTCCCCACCACTGCTTCAACTTCGGCTGGGCGGGGAGCCGTCGGGGAGGCTCGGTCTGGTGCCGTGGACACCGGATCCGGTGGAGTGGAGGCTGGATCCGGCCTCCCCCGGCGGCGCTCCAACTCCTCCAAGTCATCCTCGGCGGCGGAACTCCTCCAGCGGCATCGACTTCGGCAGGCTCGGATCCGGCAGCAACGACTTCGGCAGGCTCGGATCCGGCGGTGTTGGTGGCAGATCCACTGTCTATGAGGTGGCAGGGAGGCGGATCCGGCAGGTGAGGCCGGCTGCTGGTGCGTGGATCGGTGAGCGGCGGCGGCGGCGGCCCGTGGATGGGCTCAGCGGGCCTGAGGATGGGATCGCTGGGCTTGTCCACGGGCTTTCTTGTTTTTTTATTTTTTTATTTGATTAACAGAGGCGGGCAGCCAACCGCCTCCATTAATGCACGATTAACTGTGACCTTCAGTTGGAGGCGGTTGGCAAAACCGCCTCAGTTAAGGCTTTTTGCCCGCCTGGGTTAAGATTATTGTAGTAGTGATATATGGTTTCCGAATGTTGGTCTTTGTGCCCAAGGTATATCACCACAATGTGGTACTTCTTGTATCTATCGATCTCTTCTTTTCAGTCTCCATGTTAGCAGATGTCCGATACATGCATGGCATCTAATGAATGCTTATGGTATGAGTCATTTAGCTAGCCATTACAGTAGTAACTTGCGGGCTTCTAGAAATCACTGTTTAAACATGGCATGGTCCCTAGGAAGTTTGGATCAGTGGCGGAGCCAAGATTTTAACCTTGGGTATTCCCATTCTCATATCCTAAAAATCAATCTATAGATTCTAGATTTTTAGTTGCAAATTGCAGCTGCATAAACAACAGAACAAGTAAATAACTCACCTACTGTGTCAAGATTGTAGCTGTTTTTTTTTTCTGTTGCGTGCTAGATTGAACAAAAATACTACATAATATTGCATTATACATTTATATATATGAGTATACATACATATACACATAAGAGAGTGTCAAAATAGTTGGGTATTCCTGGGAATACCAGGGAATACCCTTGGATCCGCCCATGGTTTGGATACATCTAATCCAAGGCATACAAAGCAAACCCTAGATCGATCATAGCTGCAGTGAACCACTATGTAGTAACATAGAGCAGATACAAAACCCCATCGCGTTTGACAAAAACTGCCTGCAAGTCCATCTCATTGCTCAGGAAGCAACAAGGAACGAGCAGCGCTCGTTTGCTCAGGAACCAAGGTGGACGTGTATTCACAACTTCTGACATTCTGAATAGAAACTCAACCCTCTGTTCCCCATGCTTCCCAGCCCTGTGGCATGTACTTGATCTTGCTTGGAAAAGCAAGTAAAATTACAAGCATGTTTCAAGCAGGAGCTGAACAAATATGTCTGCAGAAGGGGGGTTAGACAAGGTGATCCACTGTCACCTCTCCTTTTTGTGCTTGCAGCTGACTTCCTTCAATCTCTAGTAAACAAAGCCAAGAATATGGGTCTTCTGAATTTGCCAATACCCACTAACCACTCCCAGGACTTTCCTGTCATTCAGTATGCAGATGACACTTTGATAATAGCTGAGGGGGATCCAAGATAACTTTTTTTCCTAAAGACAGTGCTTAACAATTTCTCCATGTCAACTGGTCTGAAAATAAATTTCAATAAATCTATGATGGTCCCCATTAATGTTTCTGAGGCAAAGCTGGACCTATTGGCAAGGATCTTTGGCTGCTCCAAAGGGGCATTGCCTTTCACTTATCTAGGACTCCCCATGGGCACAACTAAACCAGTGATTCAAGATTTCTTACCTTTGGTAGGCAAATGTGAAAGAAGGCTTGCTGGGGTATCTATGTTCCTCTCCCAAGCTGGAAGACTCCAGATCACTAATGCAGTGCTTACCTCTCTTCCAACCTTTTACATGTGTACTCTGGCCATTCCAAAATCTGTCATTAAACAAATAGACAAGTTCAGAAAACACTGCCTCTGGAGAGGCTCTGACATCAATGCCAAAACTCCCCCTAAGGCTGCATGGAAAATGGTGTGTGCACCAAAGGATGAGGGAGGTTTGGGAATCATCGATATAGGTAAGCAAAACGAGGCTTTGCTTCTAAAAAACGTTCACAAGTTCTTCAATAAGCTAGATATTCCCTGGGTTCACCTAATTTGGGAGAAGCATTATAGAAATGGGAGGCTTCCCAATCATGTCAAGAAAGGATCATTTTGGTGGAGGGATGTTCTGAAGTTGTTGCCTGTTTTCAAAGATATAACATCTGCCCAAATCAAGAATGGGAAAAGTTGTATGCTCTGGTTTGATAGATGGGATGGTCAGTTGCTCTGTCAAAGAATGCCAGAACTGTTCTCCTTTGCTAAAAACAAGTTCATCTCAGTAGACAAAGCCTTCTCTGAAGCTAACATACATCAGCTTTTCAATCTACCTCTCTCTGAACCAGCCTTTCAGCAACTGCAGGCTTTGGAGCAAACGATCATGCAGAATGCTTTAGTTCCAGAAGAAGATATCTGGGGCTACAGGTGGGGATCTTCTTTATTTTCTTCATCAAGGGTTTATAGAGAGCTGGTGGGGCATATCGAAATTGATCCTGCTTTCATTTGGCTTTGGAAAAGTTACTGCCAGCCGAAGCACAAAATCTTCTTTTGGCTCTTGATCAAGGACAGGTTAAGTACCAGAAATCTATTGAGAAGGAGAAACATGCAGTTAGATTCTTTTAACTGTGAACTCTGCGGTCTGTCAATAGAGGAAAGCGTGAAGCATTTGTTCTTAACCTGCCCTTTTGCACGACAGTGTTGGGGAATCATTGGGCTCGACTTTTCGGACGATGCAGATTTTCCTGCAGTTGTCAATATTTTCAAAGATCAATTAAACACAGAGTTTTTCATGGTGGCTGTTATTCTCCTGTGTTGGACGATTTGGTCTGCGAGAAACAAACTCATTTTTGAAGGATCACAATGGAGCATTCAGGATTGCAGAGTATTCTTTCACAAAGAAATTTCACTGATCAGTCACAGAGTGAAAGCAAGCCTTAATCCTCAGTTTGATCAATGGATCACATCTATTTTTTAGTGACCGGCTTTATTTCCTGTTTTATTTTCTTTTGTCTTTTTTTGTCTCTTGAGCCTTTAGGCTGCTCAGTTTCCTCCCTTTCATCTTTGGCTTGGCTTGAGCCCTGTGTTTTTACCTGTTTTTTACTCGTTTTTATCTAATATAAAATCATCTGTAGGGGCTTCGGCCCCTCCAGTTTACTCAAAAAAAAAAAAAAAAAAACTTACAAAGTGGCAGCTGTTGTTGGGGTTTTATTATGCCACAGACTTGGTTTTGCTCCATGGTGAGAAAGCACTGTAAAAGCTCTCACCAACCTCTTTTCAACATTATAGAGATATTGGGTACACCTGGTACCTTTCCAAATCATCATTGTTTCATCACGAACATTATTTTGACTCTACCTATACTCCATTACTAATAACTGTTGCAGCTTTAACAACTAGGAAAACCGTATCCTCATAATCAATATGATATCTCTATTTAAAACCTTTCTATAGATCCATCAGAATTCCTTTTAATTTGGTAAACCGATTTGCAGTCTAGCTATGACATTTTGCCCTGCTTTGTTTGTTGAGAAAAAAAGCCTAGTCGTTGTTTCAATCTAAAGACATGTAATCAGCATTCATAGCTAGTTTCCAGTAATTGTTTAAGGCCTCACTTAAATCATATTGCTCACCATTAGCTTCCAGACATTGATACCTTATATTCTGTGTACTACTTCCTGATTCCAACCTGAAGCCTTCTTCTTGGATGGATGTAATTGCACTTATTTGACTTTCTATCGTTTGACTATTCATCTTATTTAAAAATTTTTAATAAATATTATTTATTTTATTATGATTTATTTTATCACTAGACATATTTTTATAATAACTTATTTATTTTGTTATTTATATAAAAAAATTAAATAAAGACGAATAGTCAAATAAGAATCATGAAAGTCAAAGAAGAGCAAGGCATGGGACGGAGGAATTAGAGGCAAATAGAATTGGCGGATCTGAAGCAAGATCACATACATGCGATTCAGATCATTCGTCCACAGCCATAGCTATGAGTGGCTAAGGAAACACTACTGTCGGCTGACGAGTACCCTCTATTCAAAACAGATCAGGAGCTGGCCAAACAGCTTCCACAAAGGTGTCTTGCTTAACCCTGTACTCCCTTCCATATTGTTTTTTCAAGTCGTTTTGGGGTCCGACTCAAATCAACGAAAACAAGTCGTTTTGAATGACGTCCGACAGGAGAAACGGACGCTACTGCCCCTCCGTCTTGGCTCCCGCGCCGCTGCTGCATGCGTTCCAGCCGCCAACAAAAAATAAATAGAGGGTGCCAAGACTCGAACCGGCGACCTCCAGCGTTGGGCCCGAGAGGAATAGCCAATTGGGCTACGAGTCAATGTTGTATAGATAGCACCTGCACACTCATTTAATAAGGGCAGACATGGAAAACTACCCTCTAATTAATCACTCCTTGGCACTCTTTGGCATGCGTAATCCTGTCTTAAACGACTTGTATTTGCTATATGGAGGGAGTAAGTCAAGAAGGTCTCGATTGGATTATACTCTGCATCAAGCAGCAAAAAGTCATGGAAACACTCCAACTCTCTGCTCATCTGGCCATACGTGGTGGTGGCGTTGTTGCATTCAACGATATATGCCCGCTTGTAGTCAAGCCTAGCACAATGCTGAGGACTTGAGGAGCACCAGCAGCATTGCTGAGTGGCTGGTGGTCATGAGCAGGGCAGTGAAGGCACACGTCTACCAACTTCTTGTGTGTGGATCGTTCTGTCCTTAACTTCGTACCCTCTCCTACATATTGTGGCCATGGATATAGGAGCACATGGTAGCAGGGGAATATTAGAGGTTTCGGAGCTCCTCGATAGTCATGGAGACGTCGGGGCAAATCTCGTACAATCTGTCAGTCCAAAAAGGATTCATCCATGACAAATGTCCAATTTGCAACCACCAACAGTCATGTAGTAAGAAAACTGTGGTTACATGGAATGCCAACAGAATCTAAACATAGGCCTATCTCACGGTTATGACTATGCAAATTCATGTAATAAACTGCCAAAAAGCTCAAATATTATGTGCTCTTTTGTTAGGGACATGGTAGAGGCAAGTAACTCAACCGTAGCTCTGCTCCTTGGTGACATCGTTGGTGCTCTGCTCCATCTTCAGAGGAATTTTGAAACAGGTTTAATTTGGATTATATTTTGTCATTTGTAGGAAAAAATAATCACCATATAGTTGGTGTACATATGTTTCTGAGTACCCACTGATACAAAAACGAATATATAAAAACTGGCTCAAAATTAATATAAATTCTATGTGCGCTATACTCTGCAGAGTGCAGACCAACAATTCATTTTATATTATACTAGTTCTCCATGAAAATAAATTAAACTCTAGCCCAGAGCCATCTAGAGGTGCGACAAAGAACAAAGCTTCAACAGAGTCACATTTTCATGGAAGCAGATAATGTAACAACGCACTGGTGTTAAATAAACAAGTCATACAGATTTAACTTACCAAGCTGCTGTTACATTGTTGGTGGTGTTTTCTTGTGTCACACACATAAGCACGTAGCTATTGCATGGTACAGTGAAAGCACAAAATGTTTTCTACACACTCCACACCTCTTCGGGCACCTAAGGCCATGTTGCTAAATAGAGGGTCAAAATATAGCATGGCCATATACATACACTTTCCATTTATGATAAAATTGAAAATCGTAAACAAGAACTCTAGGAACCATGAGTGTGCTTCTGTATAAAGGACATACACGAGTGTTAAAAACATGGCATTGCAATTGTTTCGAGGGGTATGGTGATGCCAAAATAGGGGATATGAGACTAAAGGCATCCCTTGATATTGTGCTCAAGCATGGGAGTTTAGTAAACCAGAACACATATAAGTTTAAGCAAAAGCCAGTGTCTGAACTTTTTTAAATAGTGTATTCAGACAATAAAAAATCACAAGGTCCGTTAACAAATATTTATATTGTCGCATTTCAAATTGGTACCAATGTCACTGAAAACAATGAAACCAAGGCTACGAGTCACTGAAAACAATGAAACCAAGGCTACGATGAGGGGTTTCTAGTCTCTACATAATCATCTGATTCTTTTATTAGAACATCAAATTTTTGTGCGAATGATTGGATTCGCTCAGGGTTAATTAGTCCAAGAAGGAGGATGGCTTAATCACTAACTGAACGTGGATTTGCTCTGATCATGTATGGCTTTATTAGAAAGCAAGGACATTTTTAATAGTTGATGTGACAGCTAGTATCCACCATGCTAGAAAACACAGATTTTCCCAGCACTGACTTGGTCACAGCATCTACTCGTACCATTCTGACATGCGTGCTCTTTTATAGGACCCTTGTTGTAACTACTGCCTTCCAGGTCTATACGACCACCACAGAGACCCCTTGGTCGAAGTTAATATTGCCTGATGCCACCTAAGCCCATGGCCATTGCTCTTACGGACCAAATCGATATTGAGCCGCACACACATGCCATTCTTGCCATGGACGAAACTAGCGGTGGGGCGAACAAGTGAAGTTTTATAGAGGCTCTGTCTGAAATTTCGGTCATAAAATATATAGGTAGGAGGGGCTGAGATTTGCTGGACTATTTTTCTTGTTAATTGAGCTAGATGCAAGTAGAACGAGCTGAGATTTGCTGATTAAACTAGATCTATAGAGTAGAGAAATATACGGACAAGGCTCAATTTAAGGTCCAATTATTGAAAGAAACCCTATCTAAATTCCTAATTCACTGTGTCTATTTCCAACCTATCGAGTGGCGGCTTTAGGTACGGACTCGCCACGCCTATGCCTACACTATATGGACGCAACCACTTAGGGTCTCGGGAGAATGGGGAGCGATCGAGCGGCCAAGCAACGCCAGACGCGATTGGCGAGTAGTGGGCGGACAACCAAACACGGTGGGTGGACGAGCGAGGGGGCGCTGGCGGTCGGTGTCTGGTGGGTACGCCGATGCCGTTGTTCAGCCCCTCCTAAATTTTTTTCTGGCTTCGTCCCTTCTCTGTACCTAGCTCAGGCAGCAGCTAGTCTTGTGCAAAATAATGTAATATACATAGCACCCTCTCGAAACAAAAGAAATCGATGTACACGCACAAAAAGATTGGATCCATTAAGCATCATAGTCTTTGAACAGAGGGATTATGCTCTGTCCGTTGCTACAGGATTTTGTACAAGAGAAAGATTCATCGAGTCACAAATAGTAAAATCAAAATAGAAAAAATACAGTTGTTTATTCTGCCATGTCGTGTGACCATGCCAAACAGCCAAAGTCAGAGCCCTGTATGACAGCACTGATTCTTAGTAGTGTCGTGCAATGCCAGCACTGCAGGCACAGTAGTAGCCTGGCATGCCCGTGCCGGTGCCGGCCCTGACCCAACCACTCTGTGGTCTGTGCCAGGATGTCGAGGCCACGCCGCTGAGGCCGAGCCTACGCTCGCATCGCCGTCGATGAGGAGGGTGTTAAAGAATTTACGTTAGGTTAGGTTTTCTTCAATTTTTTCTGGTTAACCAAGGATTAATAACCGACCTAACATGGCTGACTTGCATGTCCTGAAACAGATTCACTTGTTAGCATGCCTAGCACAAATGGTTGCATCCAGATGTTCTCAATAGTTCTGCTGTGGTTTTACATATTTTTCATTAGGTTTTATTTGTGGTTACCTAATCCGAACAGGGCGATCCATTGTTTCTGTTTTTTATACTGCTCCGCAGCCAGATCATGAATTCATTCTTAGTGAAAGGCAGACTTAGACATTAGTCTTCACTAGCATACCCACAACAGTACAGCAGTATGACAGTACATGTTGTTGAGTCATACTACCCCAGTAATATTATTCTAGCTACCAGTGCCTCTACAATAATCTATTGCCCACTAGTAGAGTGAAGAGCCCTGATAGCAGCATCACGTCTACCATATGTAACTCTACGTTTCCCAACATTTCTCATTCCCAATTTGATGAAAAGCACCATGCACTAGGTGTTGTATCAAAGAATAAAGTACAATGAATGTGCACCCTTTCCGAGCTTTCTATGCGCCCCAAGAACGTATTCAAAGACAGAGCTACCCCTGCGAGCCGCAAATGATATTAGGCCATTTATAACCCCGAGAGTCATCAGTGCCTACCGTTTAACACCTTATACCATCAATGCTAGGCCCTACAGTCATACTACATTTTATATTTCATTTATAATTTAGTTTGTTCCATATATGTCTTATACTCCCTCCATTTTAAAATTATAAGATGTTTTGATATTTCTAGATATATTTTTTTTACTATATATCTAGACATAGGTATATCTTATATTAGCATAGCAAAAATTATGTATCTAAAAAAGTCAAAACGTCTTATAATTTTAAACGGAGAGAGTAATAAGCTGGATAACTTAGTCACTTGAGCTAATGATGTATTTAACACTTGAAACACAAATTAGAAGTATTAGAGTAGATAGATATTAGTGCATACCGAGCTGGGCTCATTAGAATTAGCCTCTATAACCGTGAAATTGATAAAAGTGACAATTTAATTAACTAAGTCATATATTAACCGTTTTTGCCCGCAAGGTAGAAGGTATTTCATTTTGGAGTTCAGTATACCAGAGCTTAGATTCTTCTGCCCAACCTAACGAAACTCTTTGTCTACTTGTAGAACATGACAACCTAAATATGAGTCGTCTTATGATTCATAGGAGGCAAACTTTTGAAAATAATCTGATATACATTACAGGGCTGTTTGATAGCAACAAGGCTTTGGACAGCTCACCCAGGAATGTCAATCTAATTTATTCAAGTCAGGCTGTTTGTACGGTGGCTTGAAAAGCCAGCATGGGTCAGACAGCGCCCTCAAGCGTACTTGGCCAGGTTTCCATCCAAACATGTCCCGAGTACCTGCGAGAGCTGCCTGGACATCGGAATTTTGTAGGGTCGCAAGCCAGTCGACACCTCCGTTTAGGGTTTAGGGTCGCAAGCCAGTCGACATCGGAAGTCCATCCCTCAGTATTTTGACATACAGTTTCTGCAACAAAAAAAAAAAAAAAAAAGCCACCTACACACAATGGATGAGTCATCCAGGGGTAGGTAGATAACATTCCTCTTGTTTGTACCACACAACAGGGCATATGGCACTATAAAGCCACAACGACATAAGCAACCAAGATTGCATTTGTGTTACATCTTTGCTTGGCACCAAATATTTACTTCCATTTTTTCAACTCGATCTGAGAGTGAGACAGCACTGAGCATAGGCTTGAGAAGCATCTGGAAGTATGACTGCTTGTTTATGTAGTTTGTTATTGCTAGAGTGCCGAATGGTGCCGAGAATGGTGACTTCCTTCCTATAGCTTTTCTAACTTTCTGATAGGGAGAACCCTGGACATAGCTGCACTATATTTAGCTTAGCAAATTAGTTCAGTGTCGTCACAATCTCAATTTGACAAAGAATTCAATATTTAGCCAGCATACAATCAATCAGTCACAACAACACTCAGTCACGAGATTCAGTCATAACACAATATCATTTAGGCTCCATTTGGATCTATAGAAATAAAACTTATTCCAATAATCAGATTATAGCATTTTGATTCAATAAGAATACAGTTACACAGAATTAGATTCAATTCAATTTTTCTTGTTTGGTTGAGCTCTGTCAATTTGGTCCGTAATTACCAGTACTGTTCTATGTGCACTCTCAATACATACTCATCAGAGCTCCTACCTATCCCCTGTATCCATCTGAACATGAGCAACGCCCCCGCAGAGCATAGCCGCCTCGGACGCGATGCTCCTAGTCCTCGGCCCCGCCCCCGTCCCCGTGCCGGCGGGGCATGCGTCTCGATCGACTTCTCGGCGGCGGTGGCGCTTGGACACCCGATCAAGACGAAGAGAGGCAGAATCGTTTTCTGTTCTGTAGCCCATGAATTTGATGTAGGCCATTGATCCAGGCCCGGGAAACTCTAGGAATTTTCACTTTCCAATTGCAGCCAAACAGCCCGACCCATGCATGAATCTGATTTCAATCCAGCCCAATTCTACACTTCCAAACAGGGCCTAAGATCTCAGGCTCTTTTTTCCGTACTCAGTTCTGTCATCAATTTCGTAAGTCCAGACGAGACAACTGTTTCTACTTACCTACAAAAATGTCATTTTTGGCCCACTCAGCGGCCACCATTCTGGATGGCGTAGACTACAACCAACATGATCAAGCAGACATACTTCCCCATGCTTCTCAAGCCTATGCTCAGTGCTTTCTCACTCTCTTGCACCAAGTTGATAATGATAGAAAATTATTTGGTGCCAAGAAAAGATGTAATACAAATTCAATCTCTGTTGCTGATGTCGCTGTGGTTTTATAGTGCCCGGTTGCGTGGTACAGACTAGAGCAATGTATTATGTTATGTACCTATCCCTCGATGACTAGTCCATGGAGATACCTTTTTTCTTTGTGGAAACTGTAGGTAAACGTACTAGCTTTTCTGACTTGCGGACACAGAAATCTACCTATTGCTTCAGTGACTTTACCTTTGCAAGTTCAGTGATAAAAATCTCAATTTTACAAATAACTGAATATTTAGTCACAATATCGATCAATTTGTAGCCTCAATTTAACTTCAGTCAATCAGTCACAACACACAGTAAAGCTCATCTAGTCAGAAGATTCAGTCACAGCACAAATAGCGTTTCATCCCACTGCGTGGACCCATATCCTTAGCCATTTTTAATAAAATCCCTCAAAATTTTCAATAGTCAACCCATATACTCCAATTCAATCAATATGTACATTAAACATGTTCTGTTTGTTTGTCATATATATTCTTGATGTAATGATTATGTGAACATGGAGAAGTGAAAATTAGACATCCTCGCATTTTAGGAAGAGTTTTTGTTGAGGACCCCTCCTCTAGTTGTAGCCCTCGACCCATGCCACTATTATTCCTTCTCTTCTCACCACCGCCAAGAAAATTGAGTGGGCTTTGCCATTTTGCCATTCGAAATAATCACTTTAGAAAATTAGCAACCAAAAGATATTCTTTGCCATAATATCTAGCTGGCAAAATGACCACACTGCCTTTCTGCCTTCTAACGGTCGTTCCTTCCCAATGCTGGCGTCCTGTTGGATGAAGGCGTGGCGTTCTACCCCCTACATGCGAACATGGGCCCTACATTGCCATTTACCCCCTGCATGCTTCGGCATCATGCTGCACATGGGCTGGTGGCTGGTGGCAAGTGTTTCCATACCATTTTCTCTCAGGTGTGGTGTTTTCATACCATTTTCTCTCAGGTGTCCATGGTGCTAGTGCTAATCTGGTCGAGTATTTTTGCTTCTCTATCCATTGTGTGATTATTCTGTTCAGTGGTACCACTCTATGGTTTCACCATTGTGAGCCTTTCAATTCTTTCAGGTCTCACCAACATCTCAGCAAGATATCTAGCAAATTTCACTCAAAAAAAGATATCTAGCAAATCCTACTTCAAACTCATCCGATCCTGTAGCTCCATACTCACAAGTAAAAAAAAAAACTCAGATGTGCGTGCCACCTCTACTTTCTGAAGATATTTATAGTTCTTTGTATGACTAATTTCATTATGATAGTCACATGCATACGTATCATGGGTTAAATGGGTGTTTAAAGAAATGGTTTTGGTGTTTTTCACACCATTCCAACTGTTCACATATAAACAACACCGCCCCCTCATCTCCGCACCCCCAATCCCCCCCCAAAAAAAAAAAAAAAAAAAACACACACACACACCCCCCCAACCCAACCACACAACCACCTGATTAATAAAGACTAGAGGAATTACCGCATTTTTATGGGAATTGGCCAATTGAAATAGCTCTCATACTACATTATGGCGCACAAAATATTTAGAACTGATTTTAGGTATAATTTGAAAAGATAAGCAGCTAGCTTGCTATTGGACAACTCAACTATTGGACAACTCATAAATTACAATATGCATTTTTTCTTCGCTAATTGCTATTGTGCAAAGATCATATAAGTATTAACATCTAAGATCTAAATTTTATAAAATTGTACATGACTACTTGACAACGCATAGAAAAAGAGGTGGAAAGTGGAATAAAACTAAATGAAACAACGCAATACATCATCTATGACCATGAGTCTCAATCGATAAAGACATATAATGATAGTACGTAAAGAATTCTTATCCGTAGCTCATTTATTACTCGGCATTAGTGAATTGTAAAAAAAGTTATCGTAATATATCCATGTAGGGTCTTGTTTTGAAGAGTTTATTGCGAGGAACACCATGGTGCAATTGGATTTTAATTACGATACTTGGTTTAGGTGCTATGACTTTTTTTTATTTCAAAAAATAGCTAGTGGGAGATAATTAATTAAGACTAAGTGGAGGTAACTCCTTTGATGACATCATCATACATCACTTTTAAAAAAATCCTCATTTTTGATTGGGGACGAGGCCCCCCCCCCCAAAAAAAAGTGGGTCTTAAGACAACCACCTGATTATAAGATATGTATCGCACCAAGTGAATGAAAGAAAAAGTGGAACCCACAAACGACTGTATTTTGGCTGCTTCATACGAGCCAGCCTAGCAACAAAAAATGGTAATGAAGTCCATCTCATAAAACACCAGTCTATTAGGATGAGCTCTACACACGTTGCTATTCACAGGCAGGTCGCAGGTGTGACTATTCCTAGAATTTTTTTTTTTGAGCAAACTATTCCCAGATTATTGCAGCGGAAACATAATGTGATTGACAAACAGCTGCACATTCAGACTGTCGACCTCGCATTGCAATGAAGTTTCGACAATAACCGCTGCACTACACAAATAGGACACCACACACGAATTAGGGGTGGTAACACAATGCTTCGCTCCAAATGCTTTTAAGTTGGACCATCCTTGTTTTTGTTCTTCTTTTTTGTTTGTTTCAAACACAATAACTGCATCTTCACACAGAGATTAACATATTCAAATACCATTAAATCATCTTCAGACAATAGAATATAAAAAATGATTTTGCATGAAAAATGGAAAAGGAAAAGAAACAAAGAAAGAATTATTGACATCATACACACAAGGACAAGAAAGAAACAAGGTGAGGAAACAGTGGTACAAACATTTTCATGGTTGTGTACTAAGTAGATTTAAACAAACGCAGTAACAAAGCAAAACCATATGATACATAGGAACTGCATTATTTTGTTTATAACTTAAATAGGAACTGCATTGCTTTTCAGGAGAGTTATATACAGGGCAGGGCCAAAAGTAACAGTAACTGTGGCGTTCTCTTGCAAGGTTAAACCAAAATGCCTCTGGCTAGCCTATGAAGATTGTGGAGTTTCTAGAAGGCGATACATCATGATTTCTTGTTGCTTGAAATACCTCCGGTCTTCCTCATCAACAAGGACCAGGTTCAGGTAGTACTTGACACTGAACTTGTTGTTTATGTTACGGTAAGTTGGGGTAAGCTCATATGGAGTCAAGAATAGTCTCACTGGAATCGATTCTCCTGCACGATCATTGTTGGTAAACTTAGCACCTACAAAGTGGAGTATTTTACATAGAAAAATTGACGTAGTCTTTTCAAATGTCAGAAAACAATGTTTACCAGATACCATTTAACAAGAATCTAGTGACAGCAAGTTTCTTGAAAGCTATGCATGCCTTTATAAATACAAGAGGGGGGAAATATGAGCAATACCTCTAACTGGGGCGCCATCCATCAGCTCAAATTTTGCTAGTGTCTCAGTCTCAACGTACGTGTTAGAGCCAGACCCTGTTGATTCACGGCGACGAATCTCAAGCTCCATGTTCTTTATCTTTATTCTGACCAGAAGAAAATATATCTTTCCTATGATGACATCTTTCAGATGATACCTGAATTAGGTTTGGACCATAAGAGAGTATGAGTTCTTGACTTGCCAAACCAGGTGAACATAAGAACAGACTGTTAAAACAGTATGTAGTGCATACTTGCTTTTGCTGTACTCAAATTCAATATGCAAGCAATCTTCAATGCCAACTTCCATCTGAAAAGGCAAGACCATTATATCATCTAATGAAAACATCAAAGTATGTAACTCCAATATTTGTAACAAAAGTTATGCAAATTGGTGCTATAAAAAAATCATCAGGCAATCTATTAGGGTGCACTCTTATCTTATCTTTAAACTATTAATAATAATACTGATATCCACTTTCAGACACGGCTAAATGGTAGCTCATATAATTATGAACAGGAATTGAAATTAGTAGATTATGTAAGCACTAATTGATACACTTGACAAGTCTCACTTACATGGCCCAAAAGGCAACACGACTTATTAAGCCAGGTCAAATTGCTAAGGCTTTAAAAGTGGAATAAGCCACACAGTTATGAGGACACACCTTGATGCTGTTGTTGATTGTGGGAACTGGAGAGTAGTTTCTTACCTGAAAACAAACATTACAAGTATGATTGGGTCGTGCAGAAGAAACATAAACTACAAAATCTAAATAAATTCCTAGGAACCATGCAAGAAAAAAATTGAAAAAATATTGGTACATGAAAAAAAAGAGATACATGTCATGTGGCATTTAATTTGCCAAGGTCAACTCAAATTAAACCCCAACAGTCCCAAGTTGGAGATACCAATGTTTGCACTAACCCAAACAAATAAAAGTGTGGATCAATGAGATGTTGCCCACACTTACACAGAAGTCCCGCGATTCCACAATGCTACCAACATAATTTCTGCCAATTGTTACTTTCAGGATGTACCTGAAATATAAACTTTACCTTTTAGATTTGGTGTTATGAGAGTGGCTGATACTGCACATCATGTAAGCTAGTTTAGGATAAGCCATGTAAACCATGACACAAGCATTTAAGATCTCTGTGTTACCTCAGCCTAACATTTGTCCCATTATATGACTCGTATGGCATTTCAACAGTAGAAAACTCAAATGGATAATTCTTTCTTTCATATATTTCACCTGGAACATCTAATTCACGCACTGCAAGAAGAGAACAGGCATTTCCAGAGAGCATACAGAAAAACAGTGAGATAGCTTCAAAACAAAAGGGTGCTAAGTTATACATGTAATCATTATTATACTAAAGAAGAGAGTGAAAGATATATGAATTAAACAAGGGTACATTTTAATGAGTGCTAGTAAAAAAATAAAGAGTTTCAGGAAGCCACATGGACATCTTGAATAAAAGGTGTTACTAGGCAGTTGTGCATCTGTGCATAAAAATCAGCTCAAGGATATATCTACCTAATGAAGTGAAGTCGTAGAAGTTGCCTCTGTCAAAATATAGCTCTGCAGCAAACAGAATTGCAGACAAAAATGTTAGAACCTATCAAGATATAAAGTGTCAAACAGCCAGCATTATATATATTATTATCACTGGACAACAAGGAGCAGTTCCCAGGAATGCTCTTGTTTTTTTCCATCTTCCTAATTCTTGCACTTTCTCCAGTAAATCAGTCCAATGGTTTATCATGAATGAAAATTAAAGAGAACTTCTGACTCTGAATCCGGTTGTACAAATTGTTTAAGGGCAAATAGATTATTCATCGACATGAATCAATAGCCACATTAATCTGACTCCCTGTATCACACTAGGACGCCAATGTACAGAACAAAACAGAAGAACAAGGATGAAATTTAGGGAGTAACAAAAGTGAATATGTACCTATCTGACCCAGCAGCTCAATCTTCACACCCGTGTGCTCAAGCCTTTTACCTGGAACTGGAGCGATTCGACACCTGCATGCAATTTCATAACAAAAACTTAACCCACACCCAACACCAGAGTAAACAGAGAGGAAAAGGAACCACAACTGGCACTAGCACTACCTCTCCGGCTATTGTCTCAAGGCTCTGGAATGCCGGCACCATGACGGTCTTCCCATTGTCCTTCTTGATCTGCACCTGCAATTGTCCAAGGACAGGAGCCAATCAAATCAACCCAGACACCAGCTCGACAATAATCTGTATGTCTGCAACAGTCAGATCAAGAACAAGGAACGCAGAGGAGAGTGGGGACGCACCTGCTTCCGGGTCCTCTCATCGGAGAAGGTGACGAAGATGTCGCAGGGCGGCTTGAAGGCTCCGATGATGTAATTCTGGGGGTGGAGGGAGAGTGGAAATCAGAGGGGATCTAACCTCTACAGCTCCGCAAGTCCTAAAGGTACCAAAGATGCCATCTTGGGGACTGGAGACGGGAAGGAATCAAGACTAGCCAAGATGAGAGGCGTGCGCGTTGATTACCATGGCAGCTTCTGAGTCAGGGACGCGAGTCCAGCGGCGACAAGGAGGAGCTGGCCAAGCTGGGCGCCGGCGCCGCCGGCGATGGAGTCGGGTAGGGGATCACCGCCGGCGGATCGCCAGCACTGCAGCAGTCGAGGGGAGACAAGGAATCGCTGGGCTCACCTGTGTGAACCCGGGATCCGTTCTGGGCCATTGACTTGGATGACATCTGGACTCTGGATTCTGGTGGAGTCCACGGCCTAGCTTTGCAGGCTGGCCCAGTTTTGACATATGATGGGCTTGAAACCACAAGCTGAAGTGAAAAGCTTTATGGGGAAAAATATATATTTTTCTATTATATCGTTTTCATTTGTGTTTTTGCAAAATAGTTTTTTTGTGAAGTCAAAAATTTACAAGTACATTTAACTTACCCCCAATTTAATTGGTGGCAAGGTTGCTTTCTGCCAAGAATAAAAGCTATTATAAGATGTTGCCATCCTTTCTAGATTTTATAAGATGTTTACATAGTTTTTGTTGCTATGGATCAAAGATATCTTATTTTTTTATTTTATCTATACATAATAATAATAATATATCTAAAGTACATAATTTTGTTGATATGGATGAAAGATGTAAGCTCTTATTTAATAATTTTTATCTAGGTTCCATATATAAAATAGTAAAATCATAGGTGTCCAAATAATAAGCACAAGTCATTTGTTTGCTTGTATTTTGGCATTTATATATGGCATTTTGTAGTTTTGAAGTTAATATTATTCTTACAATGCTATATTTTAGTTTTCCCTCGAGTTGTTTAGCCATGAATTTTTTTTCCCAAATATTAATAAAACATCTAAGTTAAAGGTTTAGAAAATAGTATTTTTATATAAAGTTTTTTTAAATTCATACATGGTCAACCATGAAATGCATTTTTTTGTAATTAAATTCACCATGAATAACACGGACCATGATATGCATTATTAAGGAACTTTAACTTCATTTGATTTGATATTTAGTTGATTTTTCCAAATAAAATACATAATATAATGTTTTTCTACTACATGATATTTAGATGATTTTTTGTTCCAAATTGTCAAAATTCATTTTAAGGCTAAATCATTTGTAATTTCCATGTTCAAGGGACTATGCAAAATAATGAAGGGTATAATTGGTTCACTATCAAAATTTGCCACACCAAAGATCTAGGGAGCAATAATTTTATTTATTTGGCTATTAAAATTTTCTAACTTCTAACATTTAGTTTTGCCAAATCTTCGGTAACTTTTTTGCCAAAGTTTTGACTTAACAAATTATTATTTGATAAATTTTGATGCCAACCACCAGGCATGAAATCTTATAAGGCCCATGTTCTAAAACCTGTTTCACTACTTGTACTTGTATGGAACATCGAAGAAGCTTCCATCACCCTTGCTGGAACCAGAACTTATTGCATCAACATCCGCTGTGTCCATTAATTAGACATATGTACCACGCATAGTTCACTCTACTAGTCTCTAGAAGAGAATTAATGAAGAGGATAACATACATCAATGTTTTAAAGTTGTTGTACCTTTAAACTAAATCAAGTTTTGTTAGCTAAAATGTCTAAGCTATAAGCTTTACTAGCTAAAGTTCTCCCAGCTAAAAAATGGCATATTTGGATCTTACAACTTTTCCAAAAAGAAAAAGAAGGTTTGGAAACGGTTAATAGATTGTGCTGAACTTTAAGATAATATTAACTAGACTAAAACGGTTAAACTTTAGCTTAACAACTAAAGATTTTTTTTTGAAAGCGGAGTTGTTTAGATTTCTAATAGCTAAAATTATCTAGCTAAAATTTAGCCAGTGGATCAAAACAAGCTCTCAAAAGGATTTTACTATTTTCTTATTTTATATTAAATTTTTGTGTCTTACTTTATAAGAGCATTTTTAAGAATTTGGCAAAACTAGAAAACTCATCTTTCAACAGTTTGGCAAAATGACTTGGTATATTTTGACAAGTTGCCATCAACCAAGCTCAGACGTCATCGTTCGCTTTGCATATCCATCCCATCGCTCTTGAAGAACCAACCCTACTGTATGGAGAGGTGGAGGAAGGGCATAAATATAATTTTATTTATGTTTTAGGATTCCTGATGTAAGTTTTTAAGAGGTGGAAGGATATAAACATAATTATTATAGAAAACATTTTTTCCACTTACTATAATTTTAAAAAATCTTCAAATCCTAGATTTGCCAAATAAATTTTAATAAATGCTCTAAATACTAAATGTAAATAAAAATAACTAATTGCATAATTTCTTGTACATTCCATGGACTTTGTCATTAGAAAATTGTATCTTCCTTATAAACACGTTTAGGTTGTAAAGTTGAACAGACCGGACGATCTAAACGAGGCCCTTATACTTCATATATAAACACTTGCCTACCCCATAAATAATTGTCCCTAAATACTTTGTCTTTTCCAAGACACAAATCGGCAATTTTAATAAATAATAAATATCATCGATTAGTAATTTTAATAAATAATAAATATCTTTGGATCTAGTTTTTTAATAAAATTATTTAAAGATATAAATATTATACGTATTTTCTATAAATAAAGTTAAAACTTGTAAGACGTATCTTACTGGCGACATCCGAAATGGGACGGAGAGGTACGTATCAATTATCAAAACAGGCAGGTGTCATAAAAGTACGGCTACCATTCTACCCCACGTCATCTCGTGACGCCACGTCGGCACAGCGCCGCGGCCTGCGGGCCTGGCCACGCCACGCCACGGCACGCCGCATGATGAAGGGAGCTCGGGCCTCACATGGTGATGGCTCAACTCAACACGCGTCGGTGCTCACCCCACCACCTAATCCCCCCTTCCCCTTTCTCCTGCCGCCCGACCGCCCGCGCCGCTCCCTCACCTTCCATCCCCTGCCCCCCAGCTGCCCTGTCCTCCGTGTCCCGACTCCCCCTTGTCCGTCCCAGCAGGAGAAGCGAGCCAGAGGGAGGAGGAAGGAGCCAAGCAAAGGCCGGAGAATCTTCACAGGGCGGCAGGCAGGCAGCGAGCGACGGAGTCAACGCAGCTTCCGTCTCCTTCCACCCTTCCCTGTCGCTGCCCGTCGGCGTCGGCGCCATCGCCACGGCGCCGCTGCGGCCTACCGGGTCCGTGGGCCTCTCTCGCCTCTGGACCCGATAAGCCCCTGCTGCGCTGCGCTGCTCTCCCTCTCTGTCGCGTCCTCCTCCTCCACCTATAAACACAGAGACAAACAGGGCAGGCAAGGGACAGCCGGAATCGGCCAAGGAACAGCAGCCGCCGCGCCCGCCGAATCCACCCACGTCCCCCACCCCCAATCTGGCGGCCCGACACGCTGGGATCTTTCTTTCCTTAGCCGATCGGTCAACGCCGCAGATATTTCCTCCTCCTCCTCCTCCTCCTCTGTGGCTGGCTCTCGAGGTTTCCGTAAACCCGTCGTCGCCCGCTTCCTTTCTTGCAGGTGAATCCGCCCTTCCCCCCCCGCTTTTCCCTCCTCCTTCCCCCTCCTCCCCTCTCCTCCGGCTCTCGCCGGATCTCGATTCGTCGCCGGTGGGCGGACTCCGGCTGCGTCGAGGGAGGCAAGGTAATCGGCAAAGGTGGGATTTTGATCTCGTTTCCGGGGGCCAGCTGCGTTGCGCCAGGGTTGTTGGATTGTCGATCCTTCGCTGCTCTTGTTTTCTCCGTGATACATACGATTGATGAATAGTTCGATTCATAGACAATAAAATCGATTCGGGGCTGCTCCTGGAGCCCAGAACTTTGCGTCGAATGGGATGGATTCGTTGTTATGTTGGCCAGTCTGAACTGCCTCGAATGTTGTTGGATTGGATTGGGATTATGTGGTTGGGATTTTTTTGCTCCTAGAGCCGAAGCTTTGCGTCCAAGTCCCAATTCGCAGAAAGATGAAACTTTGTTGTCAATTCAGATTTTTTTTTTTTTTCTGTGGATGTGGATGTGTCTCTGTCTGTCCAGCACCTTCTGTGGAATGACCCTGATTTTGTTGGCTGCCATTGACAGGTATCGGCGAGCAGACGGAACCCCGCTGCTTCATTTCGACTTCGACCTCCTCCGTCTGTAGTGAACCGATTTGGGAGTTTGGAGGCGGGTTTGGGCTGCGGTGCACATCTGCCTCAGTTCATTTTCGTTGAGCGTTCGCTGTCTGGCTGGGATTAGCGATTATACGGTTCTGGTTCAAGGAACCCCTTTCTGAGGTTTCCTTGGACTATGGGAGCGTTCTGTTCCTGCCTGCAACCTGATTACTCTGACCACCATGGAAACCAAGCCTCTTCACCGTTTAGGAACTGCATGTGCCTCAGGTGCTTTACCCAGCAGCTGATCAATGCGGTATGCTCTTCTTATCATCATGGATGCTTGATTCATTGTTCATTGAATATTTGTCTAGATACTGGTGAGCACATGATAGAGTTGGGATAAAAAAAATATTCTTTTAATTCAACTTATCATCACATCAAGGTTTGCCATCGCTGCACATTGCAAGCAGTGAACTTTACTAACTGTTTCTATTGAACTAAAATATGCAATGATATCTCTTGTAAATATTTCAAAATGAAGCAATGCAATGCAATTTTAATCAGGTACTCAAAATGTTTGAGAGTTTTTTCTGGAATGGATATAACACCTTATAGTGTATGTGTTATACTGTTCTCATTAGCAACGTTGTATTTGTTGTTTCAGTGTTTGGCCAAAATTAATTCTCATATTGTGCTACATAACAATGTACTTGGTTAAAAAACCACATTGCTCTTTAGTAACAACTCCTTTTGTATAATGAATATAAGTATGTTGCGCTGGCTGATACCAAGCATGGGGAACTCAGACAAAAAAATGTTCAACTGTATACTGATATAAACTGTGATTCGGAATAAATAGCTGATTTAAGTTGACATGATACAGATGGGAAATGGTTACATATTGATCTTCTCTTTTGTTTTCAGTACACTGTTTTGTTCCGAGCTGGAGCAGTGCATTCTGTTTCTCCAGCTATTGAAGCCACTCCTGTTGATACAAATGAAAGCTCCTTCGATACATATCGTTCGCCCCCAAGACCTCTGCCCTATGATGATCCACGATTTTCCCCTCCTGCTCGTGACTGGTTAAGGCGTGAGAGCCCAAGCCATTCCCCAGAGGAATCAGAACCACTTAGAGCAAATGAGGATGATGAAGAAATGGAAACACCAAGTAGAACAGACAAGGCAAGTAAAACAAACTACAGCACAAAAATGAAAATTAGCAGCTCTGCTTATGGAGATAAAGTGCCACCAAGGGAACATGGAACTTACTTCAGTTATTTTTCCCCATCTGCTGAAGATGAAGATGTCTGCCCAACATGTCTTGAAGGTAGTTTCACAATAATCATTATTTTTTCTCTAGTATATTGGAAAGATGTCCTGTTATTTTGCAAAACGCTACTGTAAATTTCCATACCATTGGAACTTTGGTTCATGTGAATTAACTGAAAGGTGTTTTCAAAACTGAGCATTACATTTTCTCTATTGATACTTTATAATCACATTCTCACTATTGTTGTATGTTAATGTAACTAAATTGCAGATTATGATTCTGAGAATCCTAGGATAGTAATGCAGTGCTCACACCATTTCCACCTTGGCTGTATTTATGAGTGGATGGAAAGAAGTGAGGCATGCCCTGTCTGTGGAAAGGTAATTTTTTTAGCTCTTTACTCAGCCTTATGGCGTATACTTCATTGTTACTGTTACTCATATATCAAGGCCCACACAAAATTTATTTCACTTGTTCTGCTATGAAGCCAGTAACCTGAATTTAGTTACAGGAACTGAAGTTGCTGCCTCATATCTGCATTTCCTTCTTTACATACATGCTATAAAACAAGCAATAAAGCCTTTAGTTTGAATGTTGTGTTATTGGAATTATATAAAAGTATCTGAACTGAAATAAGTTACAAGAAATCTGTACTGTCTGCATTTTCAAAGTAGGATGAAATACATCACAACAAACCTGGACTGTCTTCAGGGTGTTCTGTTGGCAGATAATTTTATTTTGAGTCAAGATTAAAAACTAATAAGTATTTAGTAATATTTTTGAGTCAGATTAAAAACTAAAGAAGTATTTAGTAATAGTTTGATGCTCACTAATTGTTGTGTCTGACTTTTGTCAATTGTTGTCTCAAGTTTCATCAAGAATTAACAGTCTCTAATAAATAAATGTACATAGCTGATGGCTATCTTGATGTTTTACCATACTTTTTCTCACTATGTTATCTTTGTCAATGGACACTTAATTGACCTCCCACTTTGTAATTCAATGCAGAAGATGGAGTTTGATGAGACAACATAAATCTTCTGGCTGGACTCTACACCACGGATTAACAACCATCTCATATGACATTCTGAAAATACAGATGGTCTAGCCCAGCAAGTTCTCTGTAAATACGCCCTGTAAATATTGAATTGGTAGTTGGTTCCTCTTGGCCATACGAGTGCTCTCCAAATGCTGGAACGTTGCACATAAACATTCTTTTTTCGATTTCTTGGAAATGGTCAGCAGGGGAAGGTTTGCCCCCTTTGCCCTGTCTATGCCCCTGCCTCTGCCTTGTGGAGGCCTAGAGGTGTCTTGGTTGCCCGGTGACAGCTGTAAACTAAAGACCCACACTCATATAATCATAATATGGAGTCCCATGGTTCCAGATGTTCTTGCAATAATAACTCTCTGGCTTTAGAGACTGAAATGCTGGCATTGTAGTGATGTTCCTCGGATCATTATCGTTTTCTTTTCTGGTGTCACTAATTGTGATTCATGGTCACAGATGAAGAGTTATTGCACTTAACGACACTCTGAAATGTTAGGGGAACCCCAATTTTCATCTCCTTTCACGGTTCCTTATATCCTATCCAGGTGTTGTTGAAGTCTTTGTGTGTTTGATTCTGAGGCTGGTGTGTGTTGCTTTGCTTGTAAGCAAATGCTGTTCTTCAGTTGCGCCATCCGTTTTGAACCGACAAGACCCTTTGGTTCCCAGTATGAGATGCTTTTATCAAGCAAAAGTTTGAGGTCGTGTTGGGCTAAACTTTGGACTATGCAGTATGGCATCTTATCTCACAAGAGAATTGGCAGGTTATAAAGTTTTGGAACCTGAGACGGTTCATCCATTTATGCAGGTTCTGCCTGCACCTGCGGTATTCAAGCGTGATGAACAATGCAAACAGGATGTTCTGCACCGACTGCCCCTGTATGTATGAATGTATGTAGTATTCAAGCATAAACCTGAAATGGTAGATGGACACATGAGCCAAAGTGTAAACAGAATTGGGAACACTTTACACATGTTCTGAACTTGTGATGAACAGATGCAACAACAAGCAGGATAAAGTCAGTTTTTGAGACACACACACACATACAGGCACAGACGAGACGACCGACCCCAATGAAATTGCGGAAAGATAGAGGGATCGAGATACATGACATGAACATTTCTAAATTACAGAAATACACATGGACATATTTCTCTTGGGGAAATTAACGGCACGGCACATAATACAGCAGGTTACGATGAACTAGTGAAATCAAGCTTGCCAAGCAGGCGGGTGGCGCTCTCGACGCAGCTCTGCTCTGCTGCTCAGAGAAGGTGACCATGACATCACACTTCACTTGCTACCGGGGGGCCCGCCGCCGAAGAGGTAGCCGAGCGACGAGCCGCCGCCGGGCGCCGCGTGCACCTTGGTCGACGGGCGGTCCTGTGAGGCAGACAACCATGTCAGAAGCGGGGAGGAACAGGTAGCCGGCGGCTGGCTGGCGGACGGACGGACGGACTGACCGTGAGGAAGTTGCCGCAGTTCTGCCCCTGCGCCCGGAAGTAGTTGTTGGTCTGGCTGCCGCGGACGCCGGCGGGGATCCCCTTGAGCTTCTCGCCGTCTGCGGCCGCTGCCGGCGGCGGCGCCGCTGTCGCCGCTGTCGCAGCAGCAGGCTGCTGCGCCGCCCTCTGCTCCGCCGCGGCCGGCTTGGCGGGCTCGTCGCCGCCGAAGAGGTAGCTCAGCGAGCTCTGCCCGCCCCCGTAGCTGACGCCCCGCCGCGGCCCATCCTCCACCGCCGCCTGCTCGCTCGCCGGTCGCTAGAACAGATGAAAAAAGGAAGCTGCTTGGCGCCTGCTCGCTCGCCGTGCCTTCTTCCACCTTTGGGGTCGGTCGCCGGAGGGAGGCAGCTGGCGTCGCTATTAATAGCGGCGCGCCGCGCGTCCCGCCCGCCCGCGGCGCCGCGAGCGCATCGCGCCCGTCGGTGTCGAGGCGGCCCGCGGATCCAACGGCGAGGACCCGCGTCGGCATCGTCGGTGCGGGGGGGGGGGGTGGGTTGGGTGGGCCCCGCGCGCGAGCGAGCGGCGGTTTGGAAATTTCTTCCGATCCGGTTGGCCGCGCGTCGCCATGATTGGGGAAATCATGGAGGGGTGTTTCGGTGGGCCCCACCGCCGAGTGAGTCACTGACCGTCTGACTGGACCGAGCCCCCCGGTTCGAGAGAGATCGAGAGAGAGGGGAACGTTTTTCGCCGCAAATTCAATTCGTGATCGAATTCGTCACAAATCGTACGTACGAACGAACACTTGAGGATTTGGATTTTAAAATCTCTTTGGTTCGAAGCAAAGGCATATATATACATGGGCACATGGTCAATTGGTGTCGGCAGCTTTTGATTTCCCGTTTGATTGACAATTTTTTATTATGAATTTATTGATGATGTATATGGTGTCTATCACTAAAAAGTAATGTTGTTAAATATTATAATAAAATATACATAAGAAAATATGAATGTATACCAAGTAGACATGCTTTGTCGCAGTGAATATAAAAGCATATCTAATGCTATTATCAAAATGTTTTTCTATAGACACATCTGTTGATACGTTTTTTATTAAGGTGAGAAATGACCGAAAGAATAGTTTGTACAACTTAGTTATGGAAAAACCCATAGTGCATGTTGTTATCGTTTGGTGTTGGCACAATCTAAATCTAAATCTAGGCCTCCAAAATTCTTAAAATATATTGGTATCATTGCTTTTTTCTTTCTTCTTTCTACTCTTGCTTCTCTGGCACAACTATCTCACCATTGAGTGATGGTACCCCCCACAAGGAGGGTTGCTCTACCTCAGATCGCATCCCTGCCATAGTGGTTACTCCTTTATATTTTGACTAGGCAAAGGAGGTGTGGGGCAAAAGGGGGTCACCACGGGGGAGGAGGTTCAGACTAACGGGATGACGGATAGGGGACCCAGAAGGCCAGGTAATAGGTGGCAACATGATGATGGATGTGGCATGGTGGAAAAAAGGGTGAGGAGCAAGGACGAGAGCGAAAGCAGGACGAGGTGGCAACATGTTGACGGATGAGGGTACGGTGGGTTGCAACATAACCAACGAACAAAACACACAATCATAGGTATCAATAACGCAAAAGAGAAGGGCCAAAATGTGGAGGGCTTTTATTCGATGAGGGGTTAGGTTGGAACTGGACGGATGTTTGGATGTATAGAAAGTTTTGCTCATCCCAGTGTCTAGTGAACCATCGAGTTCTAAACTTGCTTAATCCAGCAAGAACAATTTGGTTCTCTCTATCTAAAACAAGAAAAACCACTAGGAGGAGGATTAGACTAAGGGGATGACAGATAGGGTTTGGAGAAGGCCAATGGTGTGGCAACATGATAATGGATGTGGCATGGTGGAAAAAAGGTGAGGAGCAAGGACGAGAGCTAAAAAGCAAGACGAGGTGGCAACATGTTGACGAGTTTTTTTTTTTTTTTTGCAACATAACCAATACAAAAGTAGCATGCAGGTATGGATAATGAGAGAAGGGCCAAAATGTGGAGGGCTTGTACTTCTAAGGGGTTGGGTTGGTACTTTGGGCATGTTTGGATGCCTAGGAAGTTTTGCTCAACCTTGCTTAGTGAGGCGAGGATAAACTTGCTTAGTCCGGCAATTCAGTTTGGCTCTCTATCTAGCAAGAAAAAACTCAAGTACACCGAAAATGAGACAGGTAAGAAATCTAAATATGTTTTTTTTATCTTTAATTTCTTGTTGGCTGAGGCTAGACTAGGCTGTAGAACTTAACGTGCCCTTTTTTTTTTTTTTTCCACGCTACCCGAATACAAAGTAGGAGCCAAATATCGAGGTAGCGGGTAGCCTACTACTAGACATACTTTTAACTAGCTGAGCTACATTTAGATGTTTTAACCAGAGATTTCAATGTAAAGACTTAAAATCAAGCAAGCTCTTGATGTAAACTGCACATGATTTTACTTTTTTTAAGATAGTGGTTTGAATTCTGCTGAGTTTTGTCGATCTCAGCGTGAGACCAAATTTGGAATGTGTCGGGTCGCCGGCTGATGCTAATGGGCTGCGTCCAGAAGAGTTTGATACGGCAGGTACAAAGCTGATGATGCTGAAAGGCCACAATTAGTGGCTGATAGCTTGTGGTTGGAGAAAGCATCGGAGGCCAAAGAGGCCACACACAAGTTGGGGAAAGGGATGTGCCATCTGCTGCTCCTGCTGCTACCAGATGTATGTCCCTATCTATCTATTGCAATCACAAGGTTCTGAGAGTTAGGTATTCTATCTATAGCCATAAAGAATAAAAGATCAGAGGGAAAGAAAGATACACAGGAAAAAGAGGTAAAGGCAGCAAAGCATTAGGTCTGATGAAGGAATCCATGGCTTATATTAATGACCATGACTAATAGCTCAACCATGCTTTGTGATGGCGATTGGGAACATATCAATTGCATGATTTGTTGGAAGGATTGGTATTGATCTGTAATAAAAAAAAGGATGATTTGTTTTTGGCAGAGGTAATGCCCAGCTTTTATAGAAAGCACAAAAACAGTCAGTGGTGGAAGAAAAAAAAAAAAAAACTTGAACTCTCTGTCGGTGTATGATCCTACCGTGTTAGTGCTTGTATTTTTTCAAGTGGTGCGCATCCACGCAGTGGTGTATTTTCTTGTACCTGATCCGTTTCTGCCTTTAGGTGGGAAAAAAGAAGATGCCATAACAAACATCGAGATTGAATGGAATGACTTTTGCCAATAGCTCAGTTTCAAAAGGTCGATAATCTGATTCTTAATAGAAATATCTCAGTGTACAGATCAAAATCATGACAACTCAACGAAGATCAAAATCATGACAAATCAACGAAGGCTTCAAATAGCAACAGACATAGCATGCCACCATTGTTGGTTTCATTTACAACAATGCACTATTTGACAGACAAGTCAACAGTACGTGCAAAAACAAAGGTGTGATCGATTCAGGCATTCAGCACTTGAATTATGATGTAATAATTCAGTACTCACATACTCAACAATTGCTTTAGAGGATACTTCACTGACAACATCGGAACATGACAACCACCACATCTGTGGTTCAGGATCATCATCATGCAAATAAAGTGGGGAAACAGATAAAAAATATACTTTACAACCAGATAATAATTCAGTTAACTCCCAGAATTGCTAATGAAATCTACAGCTTCAAATGTGGCAGCAATTTTTTAGCCACTCAGCATCAAGAATTCAGGGTTCATAAATTGCGGTAAGTAATCAATTTATGGCAACTTGGTGATCAGCTCTTGAAAATCAAAAACCACCCAGTCAGCTTCTGCTGCGACTGGCTCTCTCATCTGGACACCGGCATAACAGATGAATAAGTCTGCTCCACCAGGTTGCCGAGCCTGCAAAGACACAGACATATTCAAGTAACTGTATACATTTTTATTTTAGTATAGTACTATGGATAATATTGCTATACACTGATATATCAGAGAAGTATTGTACCATTAATCTGAAATATTGACTAAAGAACAGCTGCCTGATGTCACTAGCCTCAAACCAATTTATTTGGATAGGCCTTAAGCAAAATAACTCTTTCACCCACTCATTGTTACATCCTGATAAATCTTACTTTTGTAGAAGTTCAGTGATCTATTATTTCTATCACACGCTACCTGAACAATGGAAACAATATTACAGAATTTGGGTGATAAGCACAAACAGCAAGAGAGGTTTGCATGCCTCAATAACCAAATCAGCCAGGAAGCATCCATATCATTACAAAAACGGAGTCAGTGTCAACAACTACTGTTTACCCAATAAGACATATTATCCATGTTCATATTTATTGTCAGGATATAAGTTTTAAAGGCATTATCGAGTCATATACCTCCAGATCAGTAGCACCATCACCAATCATAACAACTGTCTTGTAGCCATGGTCCTGAACAGAACAAAGTTTAGCACACTACTAAGATGTAAAAAATCTGCAACAATAAGATATACAGTTTAACCAGACCTGTTTTATTTGCTGCACTGCTTTTGCTTTACCCCCACTGCGTGAAGTAGGCTCAGCAGGATCAAATCCAGCATACTCCCCTGAAGTGCCAAACAACAATTGGTTTGCAGTGATGTTTTCAGGAGGAATACCAAGCTCAAATGCCACAGGCTGGAAACAAGGCAAACATAAAAGTGATGATTGTGGGCCACTCAACTGAATTATATACATGTGAGAATCATTCATCACATTTGCAACTGAAAATAAAGTGTGGTTTAAAGAAATTGTACTTTTTAGATCTTGTACCTACATCCCTACTTATTACTGTAACTGATGATGTAGGTCTATCTTAAACCACAGATAGATTAAAATACAGTTTGCTCCATCATCGGAACACAACATGCATACAAATTCTAGAGTACAGTTTGCTCCTCATTGGAATATAACAAGCATACAAATGAAGGTCTATCTTAATCATGCTATGATATTACAGGACCTACCTTGATCATTTGTCGGAAGCCTCCTGACACAAGGAACACATCAATATTATTGGATTTTAGCTTCTTAACCAAATCAGCCATTCCAGGAGAAATCCTGCAAACCAAAAGGCAGTTTTATTGATAATCTTGTGAGTGGACCAAGAAATTGTACAAGGCTGGTTTGTAGGAAGAAACACAATAGTCAACATATTGCAGTGCGGGGAAAACAATGTTGAGTAAATTCTCTCTTGGTTTTGTACTGTACTTAGTGAAATACAACAAAAGGCATAAGACAAATTAGCCAAAATGGTAATGCTGTGGTTGGCTGTACAAATTTACAACACTATCTCTGCTTTGTCTTGTCATAACAAGAGAAACTTGGTTGTCAATTATTATTACTAGTTACTTTTTCTTCTGGTCAGAGTTAAGGGTGGAAACAGCAAGGGCTATACACCTATAGCATGAAAAGGTAAATAGTAGAGGTGCTGAATCCAAATAGACGAAAAAGGAAGGAAAAGCAATGATGTTAAAATAGTGGCTATAATACAAACTAACATGAAGTTTAGAATAAGGTCAGCTTACCTTGGTGGCCTCTGCTTCAGGCACTCCTCCACCTGGGAGAGAGAAGGCTTGATTAAAGACAGCCTGGCTGCCAAAGCCTCCTCAAACGGGACAGTCCCTGTCATTGCCCTGAGAACATTAAGCCAAGGTTAGTTCTTCCCACAGAATCAACCATCCAGATGAAACAATCTACACAACGGAGAGTTTACTTTGCTGTCCATTCAGCGACAGCCTTCCCCGCCCCGCAGAAATCAGCAAGCTCGTCAATGCCCTCATCCAGGATGACCGTGCTATCAACATCGAAACATACAGCATCAGCACTGCGCAATGTCTCAATAACCCCTGTAAATGTGCAGGCAAACAATAAGCAAGTTACTACCCCAACTCACTCACAGTGCAGTTAAGCACTCTGGCATGGACACTGGTCAGCCAAAACTAAACATTGGAAGGTTTCCAATCGGAATAAGAAAGAAATGGAGAACCTTTGGAAGGCAGGTTATTGGCAAGAACCGCGGAGGACCCGTCCTTAGAGACCTCCAGTGCGGCGGCCGGTAGAGGACGGCTCTTACAAAGTTTGTCACAACGGAACAGTGGGCTTGTCAAACGAACTGCCACTTGAGAAGCCGGTGGTGGCCGAGCGGACGACGACCGGGCAAGCGACGGCGAACTCCTCGGACCGGCGCGCAGGCTGATCAGGCCGGCCATACCATGCGCACCTGCAAATCAGACAAGGCGACCTCAAGTTTGGTCCCGAAAGTGAAAGCTCTAACTGGCTGGCACAAAGCATCGAACACCTCACGGGCGCGCGCTGCAGCCAAACGCACGGAGCGGGAATGCGAAATCCCCGCCCTTGAACAGTGAATGAAATTGAAAAAAAAATCCACAGGTAGTAGCCAGGAGAGGGAAGACCAGAACAAAGAACGGATCACGAGCTCACCTGCGTCAGGAGATCCGAAGCGAAGGGGAGGAACGCGCGCCGCCGCCGTTCCTGCTCCCTGAAATCCCAGACCAAACGCTGCTGGTGGCAACTGGCAACTTTGCGCCATCATCAGTTGTTGCCCAGGGCCGCCCACCCACCCACAGGCCACACCTACCCGCGGCGGGTCCCACAGAACAGAACAGTGGGTCCCTCAATTCCCCAGTACTTCTTCTGGAATTATTGATCCGTAGCATATCCTTCTCCTCTCAATTCCGTCGCCGCTTTCCGTCGATGTTTGGGTTCCGTTCCGTCCATGAGGGTCAACAAGTCACGCTTTTAAAGAAAAAACAACAAAATTTATATTATTTTTGTATTTTTATGAATGGGACTTGAGAAAATTGATTGATTGATTCATTTCTCATAAATTTTGGATTATTATAACTTTTTTATTTTATTTTTAATCCATGTATGATACTTATCGCCTCATTATGCTTGTTACCGGTATAGACGAAAATATAGTGTAATATTATAATATATTATTATAGCGTCGATATATATTAGTATATATTAATTTTTTATTTGATTTAAAATTATTTGATATATCGTTTTGTATTCGCCGCTATTTAAACTTTAGATAAATGCTAATATTATATTTAAATATTTTTTTCATATCGCTGCAACGCGAACGTCGGGGTTCTCCGCTACAGCCTTGCCGCTAGTATGGAGTGGCCTGCAGATCGGAGTTTTACAAGAGGAGAAGATTGGAGACGAAAGAGAAAGCACCAGAAGGTGCGGACGGAAGGATTGTGGCCATTTTTTTATTCATCCACTCATGTAGGCCCCACCATTATCTCTAGTAACCCAAACCAACGCAAAACAAACACGGGCTCCATCCAAACGCCATCTCAGTCCTCTCGATTCCGTGGCGGCGCCGGCAGCGGCAATGGCGGCGCGAGGCGGGGAAAGAAGGCGGCGGCGGCGGGGACTCCACAGCGGCCGCGCGGGGTAGCAAGACAGTGTGGGGGTGGCCAGGCCAGGCGGGCAGGTGGGCAATCGATGTCCCCCCCAGGTCAGGCCAACAACCAGCGGAGAGGAAGAGGATACGGAGGTGACTTTTCTTGCCTTATTATACCTGCTGCGCCCATCTCACGCAGCCGCGTTGACTCGACGGTGCCGTCCGTCGGTTGATGATTTGGTCGGCTCGGGTTCCGTGCCCCATTCTCCTCTCCACGACTTCGACTCCGACTCCTCAGGATCCCTTGTTCTTCTGCCCTTTGCACGACGCTGAGCGAGGTGGTGGTGGAGGTTTCACTCGTCACCGTCACCTCGCCGACGCTGCGGGGCTGCGGATCAGGCCCCATCTGAGACGGGACGGGACGGGACGGCGCCAGGAGCTCTGCCTACACGAAGAAGGCCTGGGTACTTTTTTTTTTCTTTCCCTATCCTCGATTGCTATGCTATAGCCTGATGTGGGGGGAATTTGAGTGCCGTTTGGATGTCTTGAAGTATTCAGATTTCTGAAATTACATTACAGGAATCATCGAGCCGGCCAGGGTAATTAGCAGAGCTGAAATTACTGGCAGTTTCAGCCAAGTGCTAGTTAATTAATTAGCAGCTCAAATTGTTGGTTCATGGAACAGCGGACAACACCATGACAGTTCACTGAAGCTCTGTTTGACTATATCTCAAGAGTAATTACAGCGCCGAGCCAAGTTCAGGGAGCAATAAGCAGTTACCTATTGGAAGTTCATTTTTTGCAGTAACACAGCGAGATCAAGATGGATGGGTTCATGGCGAGTGCAGCGACGGGGGTGATGAGCTCCCTTCTTGCCAAGCTCGGTGAGCTGCTTGGGGAGGACTACAAGATGCAGAGGGGCATGAGGCGTGAGATCGCATTCCTCAAGGATGAGCTGAGCAGTATGAATGCGCTACTGGAGAGGCTAGCTGACTCGGAGACGCTTGATCCGCAGACGAAGGAGTGGAGGGACCAGGTGAGGGAGATGAGCTACGACATTGAGGATTGTGTTGACGATTACATGCGCCAGCTGCAGAATGAACCACAGAGGCATGGTGGAGTCACGGGACTGTTCTTTGGGTTTGTCCAGAAAGTGAAGGATCTTGTTACCCGTCATGAGATTGCTGAGCAGATTCAGGACCTCAAGGCTCGGATTGTCGAGGCGGGCCACAGAAGGAAGAGGTACAAGATTGATGACACGGTTAATTTTGGTGGCACCAATGTGATCCCTGTGGACCGACGCTTGCCAGCACTCTATGCTGAATTGGGTGGCCTTGTTGGTATCAGTGTTCCCAGAGATGAGGTCATCAAGCTAGTTGATGATGGGGTGCGGGGGGTCAAGGTGGTGTCTATTGTGGGCTGTGGAGGATTGGGAAAGACTACTGTTGCAAATCAAGTTTACAAAAACACTGCCGAGAAGTTTGATTGCCAAGCTTTTGTGTCCTTGTCCCAAAAACCTGATATGATGGTCATATTTCGGTCCATACTGTCTCAAGTCAAGAAGGATGAGTGTGATAGCACCAGCTCATATGACAAGGAACTTCTCATTGCTGAATTGAGGAATTATCTAAAGGACAAGAGGTAACCTAATTTGTTTAAGGATTTATCTTTAAAATTTTTCTGTTTGTTAATATTTTTATTATTTATACCTGCACTGAGGTATTGTTTGAGGTCACCACCTTTTAGAATGACCTTTTCTTCTTATGTCGCAAACTGAATTAGCACATACAGAAAATTGTTTAGATTCTCCTGAAATCAATACTTGTCTTAACAGGAATTCAAAGACAACAGACACTAGAAATTAACTTCTCTGTAACATATTACATTAGGAATTTTAAAGGTGACATACGTTGCTTTTTGTTGCAATTTCTACATTGTAGTATGCATATATCAATCTAGAGGTTTCAACTGAATCATAGCTCTGTCTCATATTTAGGTATTTTATTGTAATTGATGATGTATGGAGCATCCAAACATGGAAGACAGTTAAACTTGCTTTAGTTGAGAATAATTGTGGCAGTAGGATAATAGTGACAACAAGAATTGGTACTATTGCCAAATCTTGTTCATCCCCACTCCATGATCTTGTATTTGAATTAAGGATGCTAAGTGAAGATGACTCCAAAACGCTATTCTTTAGAAGACTTTTTGGCTCTGTGGACAAGTGCCCTCACCAGCTAAAAGAGGTTTCGGTTGAAATAATTAAGAAGTGTGGTGGTTTACCATTGGCAATCATTACTATGGCTAGTTTGTTGACAACTAAATCATATACTAGAGCTGACTGGTTGAAGGTTTGTAACTCAATTGGCTCCGGGCTTGAGAAAAATTGTGACGTTGAGGAAATGAACATGATACTGTCTCTGAGTTATAATCACCTTCCTCATCATTTAAAGACTTGTTTGTTATATCTAAGTATGTTTCCAGAAGATCATGTGATCAAGAGGGATTATTTGGTAAGAAGGTGGATAGCAGAAGGATTTGTTAGTGCACATGGTAGAAGAAATCTGGAGGATGAAGGTGAATGCTATTTTAATGAACTTATCAACAGAAGCTTAATACAACCAACAGATTTCCAGTATGATGGTAGAGTATATGCATTCCAAGTTCATGATATGATTCTTGATCTCATTACATGTAAGGCAGTTGAAGAAAATTTTGTAACTTTAGTTACTAATAGAAAACAAATGTTGCCCTCACATGGCAAGGTCCACCGACTCTCGCTTGAATACCATGATCTTGAAACTTTGAGAACAAATCCCATTGTTATTACTCATGTTCGGTCCCTGAACATATACAGATACTCTGAAGAAATGCTTCCTCTTGCAGGCTTTCGCTCCCTAAGAGTGCTTGATCTAGATGGCAACGACAATTTGGAAAGCCGTTACCTTGAAGATATAGGGAAGTTATATCAGTTGCGATACCTAAGGATTAAGGCAAGTAATATTACACTTCCAGAAACGATTGGAGAGCTTAAGTGTTTGGTAATACTGGATCTTCTGGATTGTCTTAATCTAGGTGAATTGCCTGCAAGTATTGTTCAACTTCGGCACTTGAAATGGTTAATTGTTCCTTGAGCGAACTTGCCAGATGGAGTTCAGAACATGCAAGTGCTAGAGTTTCTTTCACTTGTAGTTGTGGACTACACTACCTCAACAAACTTATTGGAAGAGCTGGGCAGCTTGACCAAATTGAGAACTCTTGGATTGGATTGGCGCATCAATCCCCTGAACAGGGATAAAAAAACATATGAGGATAATTTCGTTTCTTCACTTGGCAAACTATGCAGTTCAAACCTTCGACATTTAACTCTCATCAGTCCATGGTCACTAGACTTCTTGTTGGAACCTTGGTCCCCAACTCCACATCTCCTTCAGGAGTTAGTGATCAAAGGATGGTATCTCAGCAAGATTCCAGTGTGGATGGTCTCGCTAACTAACCTCACCTCCCTAGACGTTGAGGTTAAAGTTAGACAGGAAACTCTCCATGTCCTCGGAGATTTCCCTGCCTTACAATTCCTGAAGTTGTGCTCAGATCCAGCAGGATCTGAGTTAAGGTGCCTTGTCATCAGCAACAATGGATTCCGATGTTTGAAGAAGTTCAGTTTTGTGGGTTGGGTAAATATGATGTTCAAAGAAGGAGCAGTTCCAGTGCTTGAAACTCTTGAATTTCAAATTATAGTGCATGAGGTGCAGACTGCATGGGAATTTGGTCCTCCTGATTTCGGCATCAGCCACCTTTCTACCCTCAGGAATCTTGTTGTCAATGTTCACTGTGAAGGTTCAGGGGTTAAAGAGGTGGAGGCATTAGAGGATGCTATCTGGAGTGCAGCCAGTATGCTTCCTAATTGTCCTACACCAGCTTTGCACAGATTTCTTGAGTCAGAAATGGTAAAGGAATGACACAGTAATGGAGAAGCAGAGCCACGAGGAGGACAAGATGCAGCTAACAAGCCTAGCCTAGTTCTGCTCCCAAGTGCATTAAGGATCCCAGTTCTTATGCATGCTAAAGCTGCCATCAGCCCTTTGGGACATGTGGATATACAGATGCACAGGTAGAATTGTTTTTGGTTGAATAGAAAATTGTATTGACTTGTTTGAGAAAACCTGAAAACGTCATCTAATAAAAAACAAGGGGAGTAGATGGCTTCGCAGAGTGCAGTGGTAGCCGTAACAATGCACTTTAATGAATCACTTCATATAACATACTCCCTCTTAGTGTTAACATATTACCTTTCAGGAACTGAGTCTTCAAGGCCTACATTTTCCTTCATTTTCAATATTATGTTGAGTACTTGAAAAAAATACAATATTTTGAAGCATCCTTTACTAAATAGAACTTGGCAGTAGCCTAAGCAAAGATAGCAATTATTCTAGTTGCAATCAGCGTCTTTTGGATGCAGCATTGTCAAAACTGACCTTTGCCAGTTTGCCTTTCTCTTTTAGGCAATGCTCTCATCATCTCATGCAGAGCTTGGTGTGAAAAAGACGTGACCTGAACTCAAGACTATTTTGTTAATCATTCAAGAGAGGGGACGGCAGCAGCCTGCAGATCCTTCTATACTACAGCACGATGCACAGTTTTTTGCAGGAGCATAATTCCTCCTGTTATAGATATTTTGCTAGGTGAAATAGTCTTGTTCTTTAACTTATGGAGATAGATGGACAATATTTCTTCAAATCAACAAAACTTGTCCTCATTTTTTTCAAGAAATGTAGGCCAGAGAAGCAATGTTTGCTCTGTTTCTGCCACCTTTGCTTCAGCTGATGTATCATTGGGCTGCATGCGAAGGCCTGTGGTTGGCCTTTAGTCCCCAGTTCTTCACATGTAGTAGTATGTGCGAGTGATATATTAGATTGGACTGTTTCTGTCTCCGGACAACTATTTGGCAGCTTGGTCTGTGCCCAGCTGCTGGACAGCAGTTACTCAAAAAAAAAAAAAAAAAAAAAAAAAAAAGCTGCTGGACAGCAGAGGAAATATCTTCAGCTTTGGTTTCCTATTTGGTCACAGCTGCTTCTGTCATATTTGCGACAACTATTTGCCACGATATAAATATATATTCTAAAATGATTTTTGTACTGGTGTCTGTCTATCCTGAGATCCATGGCAAAACAGGTCTTTTTGGATGCCTGGGATGGATGGCTGCGTAATGCAGCTTTTCTACACTTTATCTTACTGCAGCAAGGAATAAATTGAGTACAGTTTGGAAAAAAAAGAACAACTAGAATGCTGAACCTCCAGTACAATAAGCATTAGGTGTGAGTTTTCTGGCAAGGAACAAACCAGAGTGTTGAACTCTGATAATGTTCCAAGTGTTTCATAAACTTTTTTTTTTTTTTTTTTTTTTTTGGTTTTGAACCAAGTTTCATCTCTATGGATGAACGTGAGCTTTACCTGGTCGTCTTGTACACGGAACACGTTAACCATTTTACATGCTTCAAGTTAATGACAAATTAATGTCATATCAAAATTTTCTTCGTGGTAATTTTCAAGCTTCACCAGTTGCTTGCATTTATGGCCCAACAAAAACATCGTATCAGTATACCAGATGTCATGTGCTCTAGCTATTCCAAGTTTCTGTTGTTGTTGATGCCTAGGAGAGAACCTCTGCTTCCATCTCCCATGTTAATCGCCTGCTCCAGGCCTATGTTATTGTAATTTCTGTTCGGACAATGAAGAAATTGGGGAATATATCACGACGCCTGGCAAGTTTTCTCAGAGCATCACTTGTCATGCAAAATGCATTGCATCCTCTCAACCTGTACCACTTTGATGTTCTTGTGTAAAATTCTATTGAGTGTCTGACCATTTGATATTTTGTTGTCCTTCAAAGACCTCTCAATCTTGAAATAAAAAAAACTCAGATCTCCCCTATGGCATCGACAGAAATGTCGAAGATTCTCCTTCACAGGGTCCAAAAAAGGCCATGAACCCCGGCTAATTAATAGGTGCTCTTAACAGAGAGGAAACGCCTGTGACAGCACAATAGTAAGTGTTGTTTTAACCTACAAGTTTGTTGATTGTCAAAGGCTATTCCGGTAGCAATTTGCAGTTGACTTAATTTTAATGGCATGGTTAGAGTAATGTTTCAGATGGTAAAAATAATGTAGCATTTTGCCCTGAAGAAGTTACATATTTAAGTTATAGGCCAATACCATAAAATTGTAACCCATTAATAAAAGGAATAGGTGCACAAACAGAAAAGCAATTTCATTCTTTCATCAAAACAAGAGTAGGTGGTATGCATGGGACATTAATTAAATTTGCCATCAACCCGTGCTGAAACACAGTACAAAGATATAGAATATTATGTTACACATTTTTTGGATAAATTTAGTATGTAAAATAAATCAAAATTAATTAATTATGTTTACTCTATTTGATTCTAATCCAATACCCACTTAAATATCCTATAATCTCTATTTAGTGTGATAACCTATCTCCGCTGGACCAATTTTGTGATGTTTGGTTTTCTGTTTTCGGCCTGAGGCCTGCCTCGGGCTTGCCAACCATATGCTCTTAGCCAGGCCTAAGAAAAACAAAATGGCCAGGCCTAAGAAAAACAAAATGCTCATCCATTTTTCACTGGCTAAGGTGGCTAGCGCATCCGGTCCTCCGCTCACCTCCCTCCACACTCTTGTGCGCCTTCATCACAGCCCCGCCGCCCCGTTTCCAGCCCCGCCTGCTGCCCTCATCATCGGTGTCCCTGGATCTCGTCTTTTGCCTGCCATGGCTGGGCCAGCACCCTATCAGTCCTACTAGGTCCTCTGCTGAATCCCATCGGCCCAGTGCTTCCACGGGATCCCGCTGGCCTTGCACCTCCGGCACCTCCTGCAGATCCCACCGGAAGGTGTGCCTTTGCCAGATCCCATTGTAACATGACAGCTCCCCACATCGTCCTCCTCCCGACCACTGCCTGAGGTCGAGATGGCGGTCATGTGCTCTTGGTTGCCGCGAGCCACGGCTCCATCCCTGCCGCTGGACATGGTGCTGGTGCTGGTGGATGGGGGTAAATCCACCTCTATTCTCATGCAAGGTGACTCCATTATCATGACCAAGACCAACCAAACAACCTAAGGTTATATTGTTCAAGCCTATTTTAGGCTGTCCTAGCTTAAAATTTAAGCCATGCTAGTTTTGGGAAGACAACCAGACACAAACTGGTATCTATTTGAAATATTAATTCAAGAGAAATTATTGTATTGTAGTTTTGTGACATCATGAATCTATATTTTAGCCAATATATTTAAAAGTTCGTTCTTATAACTTAAAGTTATATGTCCATTTCATTTTATAAAGGAAATGAAGGAAGTTGTACAGTTGTACATTTTGGAATACTCAACGGGGGATAGTTAGTTGCATTGAAGGAAGCACACCATAGTCACGTGGTTTGAGAGCGTAGCTTATCTCAGGCTTGTGAGGCATTAGGATCACACGTGGGACGAAATTGGAATGAGCGACTAATATGGAAAAACAAACTCCGTTATTGGAGGGCAGGACTGCAGCAGCAAACTGTTGAGAAGCCCGAGCTTTGCTGGATGTATATGCGGCTCACTTGCCGGAGCATATTGGCACAACTGCGCTCTTATCTCTTGCATTGCACAACAGCTCCATACCTAGAGTCACGGGTGGGCTGGCCACATAACCACTATCATCCCAGTCGATCGGTCATAATATCTCAAAGACGTAGCAGAGGGGTGTTTGCAAATCCATGAGTCCACCCTGGTCAAAGGCTGTTCCAGTGACAGAATTTTGCAGTTTCCTTACTTGTAATAGCCAAAATGCATTTCCCCTAAAAAATTTAGCTACTATAATTTACGGTTCAATACGAAATTGTAGCAAATTAAAACAATTAGGTGGACATGTAATAGTAAAGAAATTTCATTATCTTGTCAAATCTAGAATGCAGAGTAAGCATGAGACATTAACAAAATTTAATATCTCTATTGGAAAAACTTGACATTTTAGTTCTAAGTTACGCAATCTTAAGGTTGACCAAGTTCTTTTTATTACTAAGTACGTATCATTGTTGTTAGTGAGCGTTTATGCATGTTGTTGGTATTTCTTATGCACAATTAAATTATGAAGGATTCCGTAAGCACACAAAAAATCATTGTAGCATTTTACCAAAAGTATTCTAGGTATCGTTATTTATATTTTACTACTGGGAAACATTGGTTAAAGATATTGATATAGTTCACCATCATATATCTACTAACTTAATATACCAACTAGACTGTTGTAGCATTTTACCTAGGGAAGTATCCAAGTTGTCGATTTATAATTATACCTCTAGGAAAGCTATGTAATAAACTATTATTTATCATATTGATGAGAAACTATATAGATTGAATAAACGATATTATCTAAGTCATATACTCTACTCATAATAGGCAGAGATCACAAGATAAATAAGGATAAATATGGGTGATAGCATAATCATCAAGTATCATAATTAAGGATAATCATCAGAGCATTTTACTAGTCATAATCATAGCTAGCCATTAGATAAATTAGGGAAATAGGTCTATAACTACGTCAATGAATAACTCTAATTAGTGTAACTACATCTAGTAATCATCGCTAAGTCAACCCTAAATCATCATTACATGCAAAGAGGCATCAACTAATGAGGGTATTAAGACCTAGGTCACCTCCTTCGCGATCGTGCCCATGCTAGTCCTATATATGGGGGTGGACTATAGAGGAACTAACGTAACTGTCACCTATGCAGACTACCACACGTCCCGGCATATTAGGGTGCACTCCCAGATAAACAAGACATTTAGACAATACGTCTATATATCACCTATCATCTACCCATTCTACATATGGATAAACGCTATACGAGCAATTACATGAATTCAATAAGATCGAAGTAACTAAACTAGACATATAATCAAAGTAGACAATGACTATTGCAATTAAGAATATATGAATCTATCTAGAGTAAAGTCTCTCTAATCTGAATAATGAATACAATAAAGTAATTAAGAACTAGATCTATTATCGAACTCTCGCGCTCCAGCCAGACGCTAGGGGCTCTAGATCCGATGAAGAACTAGATCTCCTCTACTTCTAATCTAGCTAGCTAATCCTATGAACTAGAAGGCTCTTGATGAACTTGAAGGCTCTTGGTGCTTGATGGCTTGAGGCCTTGATGAATAATAAATTGCTCTCTCCAAGGGGGTCTACCTATATATTTATAGTCCGGTGGGACACGTGTGCGTCGCAGATCAAACCGACGTAACGTAGGGCTGAGATGCATTCGGAGAGGCGGTGGAGGAAGCTTCTGGAAGGAGGGCACCAAACCCTAGCGGGGGGCGCTACCCGGCGCCCTGGTGGGGGCTGGGTGGCCGCCTGGCGACCGCCCCGGCCCCCTCTCCCTTCGGTGTCTTCTGGAGTCTTCCTGAGTCTTCCCGTAATGTCCTTCGTGGTGGATAAGTTTCGTGGTTATTTTGCGTTAGAATCCCTCTTTTTTAGCTTTTCTGAAAATCACCCTGGAAAATATAGAATATACAAAACTCGTGGAATTTGTCAGATAAAGCCCTAGACTAGTGTGTTTTCATGTTCTCCTTCAGGTAAAAAGCCCTGGTAAAAATTGACGCTAACGAGTGTCAACACACACTGGAGAATTTTATGATAAAAGAGTAGATAGCTAAAGTGAGAGAACAACGGGAGAGCTCAAGGTTCTAAAATACTTCTCTATTACTTTGGTTCTATATAACTAATTCATGGTAGATAAAGCAATCACACAATAACACTTTGGAGCAACAGTACCTTTCCATCTCTCGAATAAGACTGGAAAGAAGATAGTCAGGGAAGGCTGCCAACAGCTCTATGAAACACCAACTCTGACGTGGTGCAATACGAAGGCCTAACAGGGCTGTCACCTCTGAGGCTACCATAACTAACTGTAAGAGATAGGCGCAACCTCAGGTAAACCCTAGCCTAGACACCACGTCTACACTAGATAACCACAGCATCTAATACAGACGAGATCTCATGCTAAAATATAACAACTACTAACCAATTAAATGCTAAGCATAAAAGTAAATAAAGAAGGTAAAATATATTAAAGCATAAGTCTTACAAGAATAGATACAAAGATATACCAGAACTCTGACGACTCCTTCGGAACCTAGGCATCACGCCGTTCTCCCTAACTCTCAACTAGAACTAATCTAATACATTAAAAAGTCTAGCCTTAATTCTCTAGATATGAGAGGTCATCTCCATAATAATGTGGTGCCCTCAGGGAGGGGGTCTGCCTCTTTATTTATAGTCCTGTGGGATGAACGTGCACCGTTGGATCAAACCGACTTGGGCAACGGTGGAGATGTAAACCCTAAGGCGGTAGGAGGCCGTCCGTCGAAGCGGGCCCTGAACGGGCTCCGGATATAGCAAATGATATGTCTGTTTCAATCGTCTCAACGAGCCCGTCGCAATAGTGTAGTCCAATTCATCATTTGAGATACTTTTATTCTATGTAAAATTGGATATACCTACAAAACGATCGAGAACAATACAACTCATGGAACTCGTTAGAATCAAACCCTACAACTATGCTTTATGATTGATATCATGTTATATTGAGCAACAGTTGATGGTATAAAATAGGTATTAAGGACTGTCAATACATGTGAGAGTATATATTCTTTCTTCCTTGGAACTAACTCACTACATCCCATTTTGTATGTCAACTGATGGGGTATCCTTCTAGATGTATTTATTTGAAATATTAATTTAAGTGAAATCATCTCTTATTGTATGTCAGCTTTGTGACATCATGAATCCATATTTTGGTCAAAAAAATCTACTTAACCCACCAAACTGTTGGTGGTTGTCTGCTTCACACTCACACCTATAAAACAAAGTATTCTATCCCTAAACTATCGAAAACTGTCTATACACTCACTAAAGCAATTTCACTGTTGTGGTATATGAAAAAGTCTAAATAACCCCTAACTATACTATCCCAACAATAATATTATAACCTTTTAAAACTAATATTGTTCAAATTAACTACAAAATGGTCTTGTAGGGTCATTTGAATACCGTAACCCACTGGCCTAAGCACCCATACTTTCACATAGGCCCGTTAACTGCTTCCCTCTCCCTACCCTTTCTATGCTTGCTCCACTGCCCGATGAGCACACTTTGTCTCATGCTCCACATAATATGGCACTGTTTAATGACATTGATCTTATGCATTGCATCTGCTGCCTTGTCATCCCAGTTCTCTCTGGCTTTATCCTCCTATGGCTACAACTAAAAGATGACCAGATGGAGGACGTGGGAGGGACATGATAGATGAGAAGGGTCTACGTGCGGTGCCTGAGCTTATTGTTGTCGATGAATGTCGGTAGGTAGAGCAGGAAACATGTTGTCATGCGAGCCTAAAGAGAGGTGGAGGCAGTGAATCGGCATGCATGTAGGTATCTCTACCAAAATGGAATACTTAAATTATACTCCGTCCACCAAAAAATATGTCTGCCGCTGAGAACCTCCAACCATTGCGCACCCCACAAAATACACTCAGGAATCTAATATCATTAAAATCTAAGGCCCTTAATCACTCTCGCGAGATCTTGCGGCTAGGAATTGAAGGCTTTAGCATGCTGAAGCAAGCACCGAGGCTTCCCCGCGGTGCTCCCTCTTCCCCCGCCGATCCTCATCCTCACATCCCCACCCGGCGTCGTAGCGATTCCCCGCAACTGCTCAGTCCGGCTCCAATCGCTCGCTCGCTCCAAGTTGACCCGGTGCTCCCACGAACTCAGCGGCCGCCATTGCTCTCGCTCGCTCGCTCACCTGTCCATCCAGCACTCTCCCCGCGACTGCCCCATTCTGATTCGCTATTCCTTGTGACCGCTTCCCATCCCCATGACCGCGACTGCCATGGTGAGCCGCCCACCCTACACTCGGCAGCTACGACCGACCGGCGACTGTCGATGCCACTGGACCACCTCACCTCCTCCTTGCCCTTCCCGGCGGCCTACCCACACGGCCACGCCACCGCCATCCACCCCGCATCCCGTGGCCTTGTGCCACCTCCGCTGCTACCGCTGCACACCAGGTGCTCAGTTCTTCATCGGGGACAAGCACCCAACAGGTATGCCCACCCTTCTCTTCCCTTCCTGCTGTGCGAAACATTTAGATCCTTTACTAGATCTGCATTTGTGATTCTATGTGCTTTCATCTGTCACCGGCGGGGATGGGGAGGTGGAGAATGGGTCGCAGCAGAGCGATGGTGACGAGCCCGATGCCAAGTGTAACACACAGAGATGCCCTGCCTGCCGCCACACCCAATTTGAGATGGACAAGGGACAAGAAGGCTCACGAGGTGCAGTAGCAACATCCTAATTCAGAACTCGATTCATCCATTGTCCTATTGAATGTATGCCTCAGTTTCAACTTCATCTGCATATGCAATTGCGCCTGTGTTGTTGCTTCTCGTGGAGTGGTTTCCTAGGGTAGCCCGGTGGGTGTAAAGGTTGCTGGTATGAGAGTTGGTAGTTGTTACTTGTTAGGACCACTAGATTATAATGGAATTGAGAGCATTGAGAGCAGAGGGAAATTAATTTCAGAGGTTGGATAGTACTAGGGATGTTGAAGGTGTGAGGAGCATCCTGGGGGCACTTGAACCTGTGTTATTTAATTTGGCTCAATTTGGTTTATTGAAAATTGAAGCCCGTGCTTATTCATATCATCCCTCTTCGGTGGATTTGGGAAGGGAGCTTCAGATAAGTTAGAGAAAGGAGTGCAGAACTGGACATACAATATTGGCGCTGAATTTCTCAAATAATAGTTGGAGATTATTGTAACAAGATTATTGCTGCAGGGCTGAGTGAATATTTTTAATATAAATTTAGAGTTCTCTTTAAGTTTTGTTGTTTCCATTAACTTAGGATTTCCTAAATAGAAACTCCTATTTCTCTTAGTCAGAGTTGATCTACAGAGTTCAAACCAATGTTTGAAACAGGCATGCCACTGATATTGTATATATTCTGGACAAACCAATGTTTGTCCGGATGAATTTCAGTCCTTGCTCATTGTAAAGAGTAGTTTGATATATTGTATATAAGTTTGATATTGTATATATTCTGGACAAACAGGCATGCCATGGTTTTATGCAAAGGATAAGATGCTTTTTTCATTTATGAAACACTATCTTTTCAATCTGGGACTTCGACTTAGAATCTATATAAACATTCAGTGGACCATGATTAAGTAGTGGCTGGTTTATTAATTTCTTAGATTTATGAGCAATTTATATGTTTGTGAATGAGAATGCACTACTCCTCTGTCCATACAAACATTTTTGAAGAAGTTCAGTCATCAACTTCGATTTTAGAATTATCTCGAAAGTTATTTTTTCTCAAATTTAGTTCTCAGATTTTACCATGCGCCTAAAATGAGCTTTTCTTGGCTGTATTTTACCTTTTTGTAATTTTATTTTAGAAATCTATAGCAGTTACTTCTAATTTAGCTTTTAGTTTCTGAATCTTCTTTTATCATCATAGCTAATAATATGGATTTTGGTTGTAGCATGTGGTTAAGGAGCAGCACATGGAGTTGGATTTGGTTAATCGACTAAGACAGGGTGTGATCGGGTGCTTGAATTCGAGAGAAAATAAGGAGCTTGAGGATGAAAGAAAATCTGCAGCTTGCTGCAGGTTTGTGCTCAGGGATGGAGATGGTGGTGGTCTAGGTGGATTGTGTGGATCAATAGCAGCAGGGGAAGAGGAGATGTGTTAGCTGCTGCCATTGTCCTTGGATCGATAGGAGCAGGGGAGTGGCTTCTTGCTGCTGCGAGAGTTGTGCTGTGTACTTCTGGAACTTTTTGCTGCATAACAAAACATTCAATGCCTTGCACTGAAGCAGTACATCAAGTTAACATGCTGTAGGTAAGGATTGCCCTTTGTTGTTTTTGTTTTTATTTTTTTTTCCTCTCAAGGGGGTTCCTTTAATGTTAATTTTGCTAACACCCATTCTTTGTTCATGCAATCTTGTGAAATTTGTATGTCAGGGCTTGGAAACTTTTGCATGCATGGTTGGTCTTCTGCCAGTTCTAAATGCAGTTGGTGTGCAAGTGAATTTTCTACTGATTTGTAGGTACTATATTTTTCTTGGATACATTTAGAACCACGACGTTAAATGTAGTTGGTGTGCAAGTGAATTTTGACAAGGTGATATGAAACAAGCAGACCAATATGCTGCTTTGATGTATGCAAAGCAATGACTGATGCCTACTGACACCAAGACAACTGAACCTACTCAATCTCAAATTAGCTTAATTTGCATGTCATAATCTGCCACATAATAAACTTTCTACAGTGCAAACCACCAATGACCGAATAGTGTTGGGGTGTTGGTGCAGGGATGAGAAGTCAGAGATCCTTGTGGGTGTTAGTCAGGCCACCCGACAACAACGTGCTTTATGATCTTCTGTCCTATCTACTGACAGGGCACATAGGTGTTCTTGCTCCTGCAGCATCAAGTGGTGGCTCATTTACTATCTACTACTACAAACCTTGGTGTGTAATTTGTCAAACTGTTTTGTTATTTAGTATATACTTTTTTGGTAGGCATATTTACATACATTTTCTTAAAATCTCTATAGGACATGTTTGTCCCCCTTTGTGATTCCTTTTGCAAGCTACAATAAGGCCACATATATGCAACCATCAGTTAGAATGAGGTTCGCAATGATGTTTGGGACAGAGGAGTGAAACAAGCGTAGGTTTGTCTTCTCTGCACCTTGTCGTTGAGACGGAGGAGTTAAACAAGCACAGGCAATTCAAAATAAACTTGAAACACAACATGCACGAGATATGCTCCCTCAGTTCTAAGTGCTTGTTACTGTGACCATATACCAAAGGATTTCAAACTTTGGTATTTTATGAATTTTTTTCTCTGGGATTGACGAAGCTCAAAGAGGAGAAACTTTAGTAAAAAATGTCAAACTTTTGGATAATAATTCTATTTCTTTATATGTGACCACTGCTTTTTTCCTTGCATGCACATTAGGTGATTGATTGTCCTAACCTAGGAGCTTGGTAAATCCTTAAGATTGGTTCATGGATTTCAATTTGTATTATATGAATGCATTTTTTTTCTTTTTGTTGTTTAGCATGTGATGAACCTGGTTGCAGGTATCGTTAGATTGAAAATACCATGGCCAATGCATATGCTTATTTATTAAGTATGTAATGTGCTAATGATACGTGTGATGGTGATCAGGTGATGCGGTGGAGGTGATTTTAGGATTTGTGGCAAATTCTAATTATACATGTTGTATTATAATCAGTGTAGTTGCAATGTAAATCATTGAAATATAATTTGAGGAAGTATTAGCTTATGATATCTTTGGGTGATTCTAATTTGCATATCCGAATAAAGCCATAGCGTTAGCACGGGCACTATACTAGTATGGGTAGTAGGCTAGTATGGCAGGATAATGATGTCCAGACAGCCCTATACAAAATCATCCCAGCGGTCTTTTGAATGTTATTAGATACTTTGAGCGCTATAATATCAAATTTAATAGTTAGGAGTTATGCATGAATCAAAATTTAATATGCTAAAGAGTTATGTAAACTTTTTGATATATCACGTCAGGGAAGCCACTTTAAAAACTGTTACAGGGGGTCATTTAGGTTGTTTTCAATAGTTTAAAGGGTAAAATAGTTGTTTTTTATAGGAATAACCACCAATAACTAAAGGAGTTAAATAGTTTTTTTTTCATATTTTAGCCAATATTTTCCAATGTTGATTATTATATAAATTATACATTTGTTTGTTTGGAGCTTCAAAAAAAGTATTTGTTTGGAGAGAATCAAGGAAGTAGTGCACTGAATGAGCGGTGTATAATTTCATTGAATTGATCATGCACATTGGTTAGGAGTGTTGCTTTCCCTTTAGCCAAATATATAGCATATGCAAACGGGGAAGCAGAAGATCAGAAGAGCCATGCACCTGACCTGAGAGAAAGGTGAACAATGGGAACTACGGGTGCAAGAACAAAGCATATGGCTATTGTTGTCTGCTCTTTCCAAAGAATAGAGTCATCACTTGGTATGTCACCAGTGCTAATTAGGCTTGTGAGGCATCAGGATCACACATGTGACCAAATGATACAGATGGACTACTATGGAAAAACATTGTCCGGTGGTAGGCTGGAGTACTGGAGCAAAATGATGAGGTGACCCAGCGGAGAGTCCACAAGATGGTACACGCGGCCTCGTTGCGTCGTGGTCAGCCATATTCTCACCATACCCACAGCTCGAGAGCACTCCGGGGCGTCATTGTCATCTTGGACGCTCCCATCTGATGGCTTCAACGACGGTGGATTATCGAACAGGTACTCGGCGAGCATGTTGCAGGGATCGTACACTGGCCACATGTGTAATGCTCGTTGCAGTTGGGTCCATACATGGCCGCGGCGCAGCATCGATGCAACGCTTGCCATTGGCGACGTACATCGGCAGGAGGCCGTTGCATCCAACGATGCCTAGCTCGATGAAGCCGAGGGGCCCGAAAGTCGCTGCAAGCATATGATAGTACGGCTCATCGGCGACGTTTGTAGCCACCGTCGAGGCACACGCGCTTTGTGCAGCCGACCCCGTGTCCTCATCATGGGAGGAGGGTATGACACCACCTTCTAGTCATCATCGACGTGCCTCTCGTTGGTGGCCAGCCATATGCTTGCAGAGCTGACGCGGAACGCCTCTTTGCCGTCGGGCCAGTACTAGTGATATCTGTCTCATATGATACTATCATTTTATCCTTAATTACATAAAATCAATTCCAAAAAATAAGAAGAATATAATTTTTACTGGTCTCACCAATTTAGTATGCATTTGGTTCCTCTAAGGACTTTTTCGTTTGCTACCGTTTGGTATTTTTATTTCTTTTAGCCACTGGATCACTGCTCACTAACTTCCCTCACTAACCAATGCTGATGGGGCTTTGTGAATCACTGCATTTTTTTGCGACTTGGGAGCTTCATTACTTATATTGTTCCAGGATTACAGTCTGCGATCAATAGGTTTTCAATGCAAGTCGGGCTACATGCCAACTGAACATCACCTTTGACCAACTTAGCTAGTGTATGAGCTACTGTATTACATTTCCTTCAAATGAAAGAAAATTGAAAATCATGAAACAGCAAACTCAAATCCCGGATCTCCCGTATGACCGACACCACAGCCGATCTCTGCTCCAAACCACCATGCCATAAGCGCATGAGGTCTTCACAGTCGGTGACAGGTATGATAGGACTGAAATTTATAATGTTGGATCCAAGAACCGGCCACCAGGTCAAAATCGTTGGCCAATAGGGGTGTACTAGATTTGGGCAAGGCAAAGTGCTATAATCTAAACCATGTTGTCTGCACGCAGAATCCAATGTGTGTTTAATTTGGCTAGTTGCAAGGAACGGGAGCCACCAAATTGTCAAAGCTAGCTGATGTTTTGGCTGGCTTGGGGACCACAAAATTGCATATCAAAGATGTTTCTGATGCAGCATTTGAGTTGCATGAACTTGCTGGAGACCATTAAATTGCATAAAACGATGGTTCAATTCTTTACAAAGAATAATAAGATTAATTATGCAAAAGATATTGAGATCCTTTGTCAAGGTACCAGGTGGGAACTTAGCTAGGAACCATTTTTTTTGTTTGTTGTGTGTCTTGGTCGTAAAAGTTCTATAAAGGAAAACTGATAGTTCATCATGGATATTATGGCAATGCTGATAAAATTGAAGCTGCTATCTGAAGGCCTGCTCCATAGTACATCCTATTGTTTAATGAGCAGCTTGTCTACATACATGATGTCTGTTGCGGGACTAGCCTACGCTACTGAGAGACGGGCGAAGGCCTCCACCGAGGTTGAGGACCTCCGCCTGGGGTGGGACCCACGATCGGTGGGAACAGGCCCCTTCCAAATCAGCACAGAACAGTGTGTGGAGAAATAAATGGCTTTATTAAATTTTTCACCAACCCTTTCAACAGTGTTGAGCTTCTCCTTTTATAGGTGGCTCGGGTACAAGTTTTCCTCTTACATTACACCTTTGCCCTTCTAACCCTAGGGGCACTTTGGTCCTAGCCCTAGCCGCTATCTTTCTCCGCAGGGGTAATCTTGACATTTCCTCCTTCGGATCGTGGGCTGGGCCGTGTGCATTCGGCTTCCATCGATCCGCCTCCGTTGGGCGGAATTCGGACCGGAAGTCAGGGCCTTTGGTTTCCATTTTGTCGCGATTTGGGCACCAGTGATGCCGGCCGAGAGCCACCTCCGCCTCATGGCTCCGCCCAGGCGGAGGTCCGCGTTTAGGCGCTTCCGGCAATAGCGCCCGACCTCCGCTAGACCTCCGCCACCGGCGGTTTCCTGAAAAGACAGTTTGAGAGAACAAACACAGAGAGAGAAAGAAAAGGGGGTCAGTTATCTCCGTTGAGCCTCTGCCTTAGGAGCGGAGGTTGGGCGGATGTTCTCCCCCAACATTCCCCCCCTAGAGCACTTGGGCTGGCGCAGGTAGACCAAAGTTCTCTGGTGACATCCGCTGCTGAGGCGGAGGCTCCTTGATTCCCCCCTTTGGTCTTCCGTGCACTGCCCACATGTCGCTCGCTGGTTGGTGCGTTGTGCGACGTGACATGATTTGACGGTTTGTCTTCCATCCCTCGGAGGCCCCCCCTGGTGCCTATATAAAGGGTCTCAATGCTACTTTTACCGTACGCCAATTGCTCTGCCTTCGCTCTCGCCAAAGCTGTGGCTTCCGAGTCTTCCCCACCTCCGCTTAGGGTCTCCTTCTCGGGTCCCTACTCTCAGCTGCTGCGTGTTAGAGCCAGCGGTTGGGCCCGTCGTTTTGAGGCTTGCATGGTTGATAGTGCGAAGGCCAAGGAAACTGAAGAAAGTCTTTCAGGCGTGGAGGCTTCGCTGTCTGATCTGGTACCTCCGAGTCTCCCTTTGGAAATGTCGGGTAAGAACGAAAGGATCACCTACGAGCTTGGTCGCAGTATTGTTAATCAGATGATGATAGATCACATGGTTAGCGAAGGTTGGTTTGAGAAGGATAAGGTCAAACTTCCCGGTTTGGAGATTGTTCCCGAACCTCCCGGCAAGGACTATGCGGTGGTCTTTTGCGATTTTTTCAACTACGGCCTCCGCTTCATTCCCCGCCTAATCTTTAGGGAGGTCCTGGATGAGTTCAATGTGCAGATTCGTCAGCTGACTCCCAACGGCATTGCTGCTCTCAGCAAGTTCGCTTGGGCGTGCGAGTCTTATGGTGCCGCGCTCGACATTGACAGTTTCTGCCAGCACTATGAGTTGCAGAAACAGTACAAGAAGCTTGACGGAGCTGTCTGTCAATATGGTAGCTGTTCGTTCTTCCCAAAGCGAAAGCAGGTTGAACCCCGGTCTGAGCTCTCTTACTGCCAGAAGAACAAGTGGGACAAAGACTGGACTCTGAACTGGTTCTATGTAAGGACTCCTGGGTATACTGTTGAGGAGGATGACGGCAAGAAGGTTACTCGATACCCTCTTGCCTCAGTGATGACGCCGTTGGAGCCGCGCTACTCTATTCCTGCTCCCTTTAAGGCCACCGCTTCTCAGACTGCGTGCAACCGGGCCTTCGCTCTTGCCTGCCGGTATTCTGGAGGTCGTGATTTGATTGAAGAAATGGTGGTAGCCAACTGCTGGCCATTGGCTAAGACCAAACCTTCGTTCCGCTTGGAGAATGTCCAACTTCCTGTCTTTGGTGATGCTGGTGGCGTCCCCTTCCCTCGCTTTGGTTTGAAACGTCCGGAGAACAAGACGGATGCTGCCTTCATTCGTGAGGTTGAGGCGAAGGCTCGGGAGATCGTCGGAGAGATCTCGGATAAGGAATATCTTGCCCGCCAGGCGGAGGCCGGGAATATGCCCCGCCTGAACCGTGTTTTTGAGGAGATGGGTATTGTGTATGGTGACCACCTTGTTCCCGCCAAGCTGATCGTAGCCATTCGTGACAAGGAGGCTGCTGCTGCTGCTGCGGAGGTCCGCCCAGGTGATGCTCTGAAGCCTACCAGTCGAAAACGCCCTGGGGCTTCTTCTGGCGCTGGTGTGGGTCGCGGGAAGAGAGCACGCTCTTCTGTTCGCAGTGTTGAGGTTTCGGAGCCTGCGGACGTGTCTGCTGGTGAGGCTGCATCCAGTAGCTCGTCTGGGTCAGCTGCTACTTCTTTGGCTCGCCGTGAGCAAGATGTTGAAGCGGAGGCGACGGTGCAGGCTCCCTTACCTGCAGAGGAGCACGCTCCTTCGAAGAGGGCGCCCGTTGAAGCTGCCAAGATCTCGGCCTCTGTCGCTCCTTTTGCTAGTGTTCTGGGTGCTTTTTTCGATGATTCGGAGGACTCAGTTCACGCTATTGTTGGCACTGGTGGGGGGGGGGGCGGAGGTTTCTTCTCGACAGGCGACGTCTGAGCTTGCGGGAGCTTCACCTCCGGATGCCAGTGGTCCGGCTCCGGAGGTTGCGCCGGTGCCTCCACAGGTTGCGACAGTACCTCCGCTGGATCAAGGTGTGCCTGCTCCTCAGGCTGTTTCAGAGGCTTCAGGTGCTGCGGAAGCTAGGGCGGACGCTCTATGTAAGTTTCAACTCCTTATTTGTTGTTTTGTTTGTTTCTTTGGTCTTGTTATGACGCTACTCAGTGGGCCTTGCCCAAGTGCTTGCGAGGGATAGCGAGGCTGCTCCTCATGTTGATATGGGTCGAATAGGCCTGGACCAGACTCCTCAGGTGCCTTCCACCTTTGCTGGTACTTCATTTGGGGGTTTCGGCAGCACCGGCGAAGGTTGGTGCTTTGTACTTGTGCCTTTAGGTTGTTTCTGTTATTTCTTATGCTGTATACTTTTGATTCATTCAATGTTTTCTTCGCAGCTGATTCCATGGAAACCCTAAGTGGGTGGAGCTCTGCCCTCCATATCCTGCACCAGCAGCTTGGAGGTTTGCTAATTTCATTTCTTTTTATTTGTGTTGGGCATTTTTGCTCATACCCTAAAATATTTTGTTTGGTACTAGGGGGCACTCGCAGATATCTGGAGAAGTTGGACTACTTTAGCCTTTTGGGGCTAAACCTTGAGCAACAGAGCGTGGTTAGTGTTTACCTTCGCTTGTAGCATGCTGCTTCGCTTGCTCTTTTTGACCTGGCCAGTGCATATAAATTTCCATCTTTTATGCAGAGTCACCATATTGCGGAGGCTATGGAAGCCCGATGCTCCGACGAGGTGCTCAAACGTGATGAGGCTCTGAGCGCTTTGAAGGAAGAAGTTGAAACTTTGGGGGCTGAGAAGAAGGCCTTGGCTTCTGATGTGGCGGAGCTTCGTCCGTTTAAGAAGGCTTCGAAGGAACTTGAGGCGAAGCTCAAGGCATCAGAGAAAGAGCTTAATAGTGCTCAGTCCGCCTCTTCCTTGCTAGAGGAGAAACTGAAGAAATCCAATGACGTCAATGCTAGCCTACGCACGGAGGTTGAGGGGGAGAGGCGGTCCTCTGATGCTTTGAAGAAACAAGTGGAACTGCTTCAGAAGGAGCTCAATGATGCCAGGGGGGCTGCCTTCGCTGTGGCCAGCGCCTATTCTGATGCGATTCATCGTTACGGCGGCGTTGCTCCCCCTTGGCGGATGATGCTTCTACCTCCGATATCATGGACTGGATGCGCTCTCGGCTTTCTCAGTTTTCTAAGTTTGCGGATGGCTTGGCTGATTTTGCTGCTCTCTCCTGCGCCAAGAATTTTATGAATGCATTGACGGAGGTCGGGTGCGATCATCTCCACCTTTTGAAGGGGAAAGCCACTTACACTGATCCGAAGGACATTCAGTGGTCTAACCTTCGCGCGCCTATGCGCGTTGTTCATGATTTCATGATGTATTGCTGGAGCCGCTTTGGCCGCAGCTATGCTCGTGACATTGCCAGGGAGCGCAATGCGGAGGTGAGTGTGGTTTTTTTTGTTCTCGCTGTTTGGTTTGCTTTTTTGAACTCTCATCATTCTTTGCCATTTTACCTTGTTAGGCTAAGGCTCAGCGAGCGGTGAAAAAGGACAAGGAGCTGAAGGCGTCCCGGCCGGGGCCCTCTCGTCGTGCTGAGAAGACCACCGATGATGCGGAGGTGAAGCCTTAGGCCTAGCCGACCTCTAGACTTAGACTTCTGGTTGTGCAGCTTTAGCTAATCTAGCTTGTGGATATAGATTGAGGGGTGAGCTTCAACTTTTGGTTGATACTCTTTTTAATTTTAAATTGCCTTGCGCAGGTTACCTCGTTGGGGCCTGCGCAAGTGCTTGATGTACCTCCGCTGACTTTGATGAAGGATGGAGTTTATGTCAGTGGGCGAATGCTTGACTGCTGGCCTGATAACAACGTTAACGATATGTTTGACTTTGTCATCGATGAGCTTGAAGCTCCATGCAGTGATTTCATTCGTTCGTTGGCCTGGCAAGGTCCTAGTACTCCTCCTTGATTTGCTTTGAGCTTTGATAGTTTCTATGCTATATTTTTTGTACCTCCGCGTGTGTGTTGTTGTAATTTTCAATTTGTGGTATACGATATCTTTATTATATATATTTTGAGTGCTGTTGCATTGTCAAATTGAGAGAGTACCACTTTGTACTCATAACTTTTATTTATTGGCATTCTTGCCTCCGCGATTGCATTTACATACGCCATGTATGTTCTCTGGTCGTACATATCCTGCCGGTTTGGCGTTTATTTGTGGTCAAGCTGAAGTTGTTGAACTCATGCTTGACCCTGTTGCTCTACTTGAGGCAGGTGCTGGAGCTGCGCTTGAAGGTGCTGAAGCTGTGCTTGCGCTTTTACATGTTTCCTCTTGCATTGGAACCTTCGCATGGCAACGCGTGCTTGGTTCCCGGTATGTTTAGTTGGCGCAGGCTCTTGGTTTGTCTTTGCTTCATCCCCTTCAATCTTTACAAGTTTTTGCCTGGTATCTTACGACCAGTGGAGGTTGCGTTTAGCTGGGAGTTGTTAAAGTAGAACCTTCGGTTGCGGGGGGACGTTACAAGCTTTTGTGTGGTATCCCCCCCGCTCTTAGAGCTAGGTTCTATATTTGTGTATCGCTCTGATTTGGTTACAAGCTTTCGCGTGGTGCCCGCTATTTTTTGTGTTGTGGGGAAACGCCTGCTTCCATCCTTCCCTCCCTTTCCTTCTCCTTTTCTCTGAATGACTCCAGGGGGCTGGGGGATATGGCTTATGTATGGCCTCATCTCATAATTTCCCTTGATCTTTTGGTGGTTGAGGTTGTCGGGATTTTGTTTCATTGCGATTAAGTGGCATTTAATTTTGGTAGTTGGCGTGCGGCCTGGCATATAATTCACTTATTTTTTTCCTGCCCGGATCTCCTTTTTTTTTTTTTGCTTCTCTAGCTTTCAGCAGAGGTTACACTTGATTTTGACCCAGCGTCTGCAACTTTGGTTTGGGTCTTTTTCCTTGTTTGGCGTTTTGCGGAGGTTTTCTCTGATAGTGGCCTAGTGCCCATACCTTTGGTAGGGTCTTTCCCAGGTTTGACGTTTTGCGCAGGTTTTCTCCTGCGCTACCCTGATGCTCGTACCTTTGGTAGGGTCTTTCCCAGGTTTGATGTTTTGTGGAGGTTTTCTCCTGCGCTACCCTGGTGCCCGTAACTTTGGTAGGGTCTTTCCCAGGTTTGACGTTTTGCGGAGGTTTTCTCCTGCACTACCCTGGTGCCCGTACCTTTGGTAGGGTCTTTTTTCAGGTTTAACGTTTTGCGGAGGTTTTCTCCGGCTTAGTCAGGCGATTGTTTTGCCGCGGAGGTCCGTTTGGGCGTGCCTGGCCGTGCCGGCATCGTCCAATAGGTCCTCTTTTTTCGCCTTATCGGTTTGTCGAATTTCTGCTGCCCCGTTGCTGGCAGCCTTTCGACTTTTTGCTCGCGTAGTGCTGTTATCTAGGGGAAGCCTCTTTATATTTTCAGAGGTTGTTTACAAAGGTCCTGCCTCATTAAAAACCTCACCTCCGCTAAGGAGTCCCCTTGTGAGGAAAAGAGTGCAGGCCTTCCGCGAATCGGTGAAAAAAAGAAGAAGAAAGCTGAAAATAGATAAAAGAACCTTCGCTTATAACTATGCGGAGGTCCTCTTACATCATATGTAGTATTTTCTGAGATTTGCGGTGTTCCAGGTGTGTGCGGAGGTATTGCCTTCGCTATCTTCCAGTCCGAATGCTTCTTTGTTTGCGGTTTGCTTTGCTATGAATGGACCTTCTCATTTCGACTGCAACTTGCCCATAGTGCTAGCGTTTGGTTTCCTTCGCAGCACCAAGTCTCCATCCTCAATGAGCTTTTTAGTTACGTTTTTGTTTCTCCATGCCTTGGTTTGGTCCTGGTATCTTATGATGTTGTCGAGGGCTTGCAGCCTTTCCTGTTCTATTCCTTCTTTGGAGCATGCTTCTTCTCCTGTGGAGTTGCTAGTTGCGCGGAGGCTTTGGTGTTTCAACTCCTCCGGCGTCATTGCTTCTTCTCCATACATAAGTTTGAAGGGAGTGTAACCTGTTGCTCTGATTGTTGTGGTGTTATGTGACCAAACAACTCTTGGTAGCTCCTCTGCCCACTTTCCCTTGCGCAGGTTGAACAGCACCTTAGAGATTGCTGAGAATATTTCTCTGTTTGCCCTTTCCACTACACCATTTGACTCTGGGTAGTACACTGATGTGAAGGCTAGTGTTGTGCCTATGGTCTTGCAGTATTCTTTGAATTTATCCGAGTCAAACTGCTTGCCATTGTCTACGGTTAGCACTTTTGGGACTCCAAATCTGCATATTATGTTTTGCCAAAAGAATTTCTTGACTGCCTCTGAGGTTATTGATGCTAGCGGTTTTGCTTCTATCCATCTTGTGAAGTACTCCACAGCTACCACTGTGAATTTGAGTCCTCCTTGAGCTGACGGCAACGGTCCTACCAAGTCCATTCCCCATCTATGCAATGGCCAGACTGGTGGTATCGGCTGGAGTTCGGCTGACGGCGAAGGTTGCTTGGTGGAATACATTTGGCAGGCTTCGCACGTCTTGACTAGTTCTTCGGTGTCCTTTGCATGAGTTGGCCAATAGAATCCTTGCCTCAGGGCTTTTGCTGATAAGGCCCTTGGTCCTATGTGAGACCCGCAGGTCCCTGCGTGTATCTCTTTTATCAATTCTTTGCCTTCGCTTCTGGATACACATTTGAGCAGCGGTTGAACCACCCCTTTTTTGTATAGTTTTTTATCTAGTAGCACATAGGATCTTGCTCTGCACTTCATTCTTTCTTTGTCTGCCTTTGTCTGTGGTTTGAATGTCCCTTCAAGCATTTGTGCTATTTATGTCCGCCAGTCTTGCTCTGATGTTACTAGTATATGTCTTTCAAATGTCTCTGCAGCGGAGGTTGCTGGTTTATTGATCGGCTCGTAGAAGGTCCCTTCGGGGACCTCCCAGTTTGCTGCTGCCTTCGCTATCTCGTCTGCCTCTGTGTTCTCCCCCCTTGGGATGTGTTTTAGGGTGAACCCCTGGAACTATCTTTCTAACCTTCGCACTTGCTCAAGGTATCTTGTCAGCTCTGGTTCTCTGGCCTGATATTCTTTCTCGACTTGACCTGCCACAACCATTGAGTCTGTTTTCACTAGAAGCCTCTGGATTCCCAAGGCCTTTGCCTTGTTGAGGCCTAGGATGAGTGCTTCATACTCCACGACATTGTTTGTTGCTTTGAAGTTCAACCGGGCTGCATATTTCATCTTGGCTCCGGTTGGGGATATTAGCACCACCGCTGCTCCGGTGCCATGTACTCCCCAAGCTCCATCTGTGAATAGTGTCCAGATTTGTTTGGACGTGTCCTGCGACCTTCGTGGCGAAGGTGTCCAGTCTGCTATGAAATCTGCCAGTGCTTGGGATTTGATCGCCGTTCTTGGAACATAAGTTATGTAGTATTGCGACAACTCTGTGGCCCATTTGCCAATTCTGCCGGAGGCTTCTTTGTTGCCAAGGATTTCTCCTAAGGGCTGCGTCGAAGCTACTACAATTTCGTGTGCTTGGAAATAGTGCTTGAGTTTCCTTGAGGCAGTTAAGACAGCATAAGCCAGTTTCTCTGCTTGAGTATAGTTTAGCTTAGTTGCAGCCAGGGCTTCAGACACATAATATACTAGTTGCTGATTCTTGTGACCTTTGCACTCTCTTTCTTGGGCTAGGCAAAGTGTTGGCTAAGTACTTCTTGAGGTCGTCAAAGGCTTCAGATTGATCCTGCCCCCACTGGACTCTGTCAGAGGCTCTGAGGGCTTTGAAAAATGGTAGGCTTTTCTCTGCCGACTTTGAGATGAACCTGTTGAGTGCTGCTATTCTTCCTGTGAGCTTCTGCACTTCTCTTTTTGTAGTTGGTTCTGTCATTGATAATATTGCTTGTGTTTTTTCTGGGTTTACTGTGATTCCTTCCGGCCCTAGTATACATCCCAGTATCTTGGCTTGGCTTACTGCGAAGACACACTTCTCTAGATTTAGCTTCAGGCCTGCGCTGCGGAGGTTGGCAAAGGTTTCTGCCAAGTCGCTGATGTGCTCTTCTTTTTCTTTGCTCATGACTATGATGTCGTCGACATATGCGATGATATTTCTTTGAAATTGGTTGCCTAGCACTTTGCTTGTCATTCTTGCGAAGGTTGAGCCCGCGTTCTTCAATCCTTCTGGCATTCTGAGGAAACAGTATGTGCCAAAGGGGGTCGTGAAACTTGTCTTGTCTTCGTCTTCCTTATTTAGCCAGATTTGATGGTACCCTAAGAAACAGTCAAGGAGGGAAAATCTTCTGCAAATTGCGGCCCTGTCTAGGGAGGTGTCTATTCTTGGTAGCTGGAATGCATCCTTTCTGCATGCTTTGTTTAGATCTGTGAAGTCTATGCACATCCTCATTTTGCCATTGCTCTTGGGTACTAGCACAACGTTTGCTAGCCAGTCTAAGTACTTGACTTCTCTTATTACCTTCGCATCCAGGAGTCTCTGTACCTCCACTTTAGCTGCCATTATCCTGTCTTTAGACATCTTTCTTTGTTTCTGTTTCTTTGGTCGGATGCCTGGATTAACATCTAGGTGGTGCTGTATGATGTCTCTGGATACTCCCTGAAGGTCTTCGGCGGACCAAGCGAAGGCGTCTCTGTTTTCCCTCAGGGCTTCCATCAGCTCCTTTTCTTCTTGATCTGCCAAATTTGAGGCTATTGTAACTTTTCTATCTGGTTTGGAGCTCCAAACAGACTGTTTTTGTTGTCTTTTCTTCTTTTCTGCCTGTTTTGAAGTTTGTCTTTCCTTTGGGCATATCCGGAGGTTCTTCCCTGCCTGAGCCTTCTGCTTCCACAGAGTTGACATTTCTGCTTGAGCTGTGTATCATTTTCTCAATGTTTCTTGCCTCCTTCTGGCTTCCATGGACTGTTATTATTCAATGCAATGCTGGTAGCTTCATGCAGAGGTAGCCCATGTGAACTGCCGCCCCAAACTTGTTAGAGAAGCCTCTGCCCAGAATGGCATTGTAAGGGTAGTTGAGGTCGACGACGTCGAAGGTTATGTACTCTGTTCTGGCATTGTTTTGGTCTCCGAAGGATACCGGGAGCGCTATTTTTCCTAGTGCCTCCACTTTCCTTCCTCCGAATCCGACTAGGTGGGATTCCGAAGGTTGTAATTGGTTTCTGCCGAGCTGCATCTTGTCAAAGGTACTTGCAAACAGTATGTCCGCGGAGCTTCCAGAGTCCACTAAAATTCTTTTTATCTCCCATGCTGCTATGTTTGCTGTTATCACCATTGCGTCAGTGTGAGGGTAGCTTTCTAGTTTTAGGTCTTGCTATGTGAAAGTTATTGGCACTCTGGACCATTCTGTTGCTCTTATGGGGCCTTGAACTGCCACATTGTTTACTAGGCGGAGGTGATCCTTTTTTTGCTTCTTGGTTTGAAACTCCATTGCTGAGCCTCCGCTAATTGGTAGTATATGGCCGATGGTTGGCAATGGGTTATGAGGGTTGTGTTGGTTTTCTGGGTTTGGCTCTTGTTTTGCTTGAGCCGAAGGCTGTATTTGTAGTTGTGGTTGAAGTGCTGGAGGTGGCGGTAGAGCTTCGTAGGTTCTGTTCTGTGGTTGGCTATCTAGGTAGGTTATGTTGGGCGGCCTTGGGTGGCTGTAAGCTGGTGCCTGCTCTAGTCTGTGTTGGTTGGGGTTTGCTGTTGTGCTTGCGTGCGGAGGTATCTGGCGCCATGCAGACATGTGGCTTGGGAAGTAAGCTGCCGCTAGTGTTGAGGGATGTATCCGGGTGCTGTTTAGAGCTGGGTATACTGGGCAGTATTGGTTTTGCCAACTTGGTGCGGAGGTATGGTTTACTTCCCTCGCTTGCTGGGGCGCCGGGGCCTCCGCTTCTTTCCTTTTCTTCATCCTCTCTTGGGTTTCTTTTGCCTCCGGACATTCCTTTGTAACGTGCCCCTTGTCTTCCCCGTGGAAAAAACAATACGGCTTCTTTCTGTCGTTACTGGAATTGGTATTCCAGTTTCTTCCTGTGTTATGCCTTGGTTGATTTCTAGCAGGCTGCGGAGGCGCCGGTGGGCCTGACTGTTGGCTCTGCTGGGATTGCTGGTCAATACCCATTACTTGCTTACTTTGAGGCTGCTGCTGTCTGTAGCCTTTGTTGGGTCGGACGTTTGCCTGCTGGTGCTTTGGAATTGCTTGTATTGGTTTTGCTCCTCCACCCTCTTTCGGAGGTTGTTGTCTGATTTGCAGTACTTTTCAAACTCTGAGTACAATGTCTCTATGGTTTCAGGCTTTTCTCTGGCTAGATGCGCTGCGAATGGTCCAATCTTCAGTCCTTTGACTGTTGCCTCTATTGCTACCTCTTCTGGTACATTTGGAGCCTTCGCCTTCAATTGGACGAAGCGCTGGTAGTATTCTCTCAGTGACTCATCTTTTTGCTGCTTGCAATGAAACAAGTCTGAGGCTGTCAGTGATTCACTTGAGAATCCTTTAAAGTTGGTCATGATTTTGTCGTGGAGGTTCTCCCATGAGTAGATTGAGTTTGGCTTGAGCATGGAATACCAGGCGAGCGCGTCTCCTTCGGCTGCAATGACAAAGGATTTTGCAAGAACTGTGTCATTCCCCCCTGCGGAGGCTACCGCCGCCTCAAAGCTCATGATGAACTGTCTGGGGTCAGTCTTTCCGTTGAACTTCGGCAATGTGATTGGCTTGTAGCCCACTGGCCATGCTGACGTCTGCAGTCCTTCCGACAGCGGCGATTTTTGGTCCACCGTTCATGTTTGAGCTGCCCCAAAGGACCCGAAGGATGGCCCCTGAATGGGTGCACCTTGCTGTGGCTGAGTAGCGGCGAAGGTTGCGAAAGCTGGCCCCTGGCTAGGCATTCCTTCGTGCGCCTGTGCCGCTAGCATACTTTGTATCTCTGCTTGTAGGATCGCCATCTGCTGCCTTGCTTCAGCGACGGCCTGGGAAGTTTGAGCTACCCTCTGTCTCGCAGCGAAGGCTGCTGCAACTCTCTCCCTCTCTGCTTGCAAGGCTTGCAGCTGGGCTTGAACTCTTTGCAGCTCTTCCTCTTGCGCTGCGGTCGCCGGTTCTGGCACTTGATCGTTGGCCGGTTCTTCATTGTCCCGCGGAGGCACGACTGTATTGTCTTCTTCTGTGACTTGCTCTGTTTCAGGTGTCGGAGGATCTACGTAGGTGCTACGCACCGCTCACTTTGGCCTTCCCCTGGTTGTTTTCTTTTTCCTTGATGGCATGTTTGGGTTTTTGTTGGCTAACCACGGTGGGCGCCAATGTTGCGGGACTAGCCTACGCTACTGAGAGACGGGCGAAGGCCTCCACCGAGGTTGAGAACCTCCGCCTGGGGTGGGACCCACGATCGGTTGGAACAGGCCCCTTCCAAATCAGCATAGAACAATGTGTGGAGAAATTAAATAAATGGCTTTATTAATTTTTTCACCAACCCTTTCAACAGTGCTGAGCTTCTCCTTTTATAGGTGGCTCGGGTACAAGTTTTCCTCTTACATTACACCTTTGCCCTTCTAACCCTAGGGGTACTTTGGTCCTAGCCCTAGCCGCTATCTTTCTCCGCAGGAGTAATCTTGACATTTCCTCCTTCGGATCGTGGGCTGGGCCGTATTTGGCTTCCATCTGATCCGCCTCCGTTGGGCCGGAATTCGGACCGGAAGTCAGGGCCTTTGGTTTCTCGCTGTCGCAGGGCGCCAGTGATGCCGGCCGAGAGCCACCTCCACCTCATGGCTCCACCCAGGCGGAGGTCCGCGTTCCGGGCGCTTCCCGGTAGGCGCCCCGACCTCCGCTAGACCTCCGCCGCCGGCGGTTTCCTGAAAAGACAGTTTGAGAGAACAAACACAGAGAGAAAGAAAAGGGGTTCAGTTATCTCCGTTGAGCCTCTGCCTTAGGAGCGGAGGTTGGGCGGATGTTCTCCCCCAACAATGTCATCAAGTTGGCAGCCTTAGGAATTGGTCCCACGAATCAAAGGGCCAGCTTTCCAGTCCTTTCCTCTGTCTCTGGTGTCGCTTGAAATGAATCGGGTGCATCCCTCATATTCCCTATGCCTTCCAGGCCTACCAGGAAGTGAAGGTGTCGTCAAAGCGATGATGAACTTCCTCCAAGACCTCTACCCTTAAGTAATCTATTTGGAATGTATCGTGGGAGTCTTCCTCTGGCACAACTAAAACTGCATCAGGTAATATCACTGACCGTTGTTTTGGGGCTGGAAAAACTTCCGTATATATCGGAGACACTTGCTACGTAATGTGAAACCACACAAATGTTGGAACAGCCCAACTACCAAATATACCACCCTTTAATGTTCTTCAATGACACTCTAACCCTATGTTCCCTCGTGTCATCTCCCAGGGGCCATCAAATATACCTGCTATACTTAAGTCTAACACGGGCATCCAAAATGGGATGCCTAAGATGGATGGCTGCATTGCGCATCTTTAGCATGGATGGGACGGGTCGATCCTGTAATTGAGGGTATTTGGATGGGTCAATCCTCATAGATACAGGATGGAACCTAGCCCTATTTGAATCGAGGGGACGGGGACATCCCCAATTGTCAGGCACATGCCATCAGCATTCATTCAGGCGTGCGAGGTGGATGTAGCGCCGGTGAGGTGGCTGCACGGGCCATGCAGCCGTGATAGTGAATAAGCGACGTGGATCCAGCAAAATTAAATGCGGCTAGCAGGGCGAGGCTCCAAGACGGTGGGAAGGCATGACTGCTCCAGCAAGGTAGGGACGATGGGGCGAGGCTCTACGAGAAATAAAGCAGGCTGGGGCATACATTGTACTATTAGGTAATTTTATACTTTATTATAGGAATATCATCAGGTAATAAATATTGTTTTGTTAGAAACAACTATTGGATGGCAGCCGGTGCCAAGGATGATGGATTCAACCGGAGGGGCCAACATCATGTATTAACTAACCAAGATTCAAGCTAGAGTGCTAGACCAACCATGTGACCAAGATTCAAGCTAGAGTGCTAGACCAACCATGTGTTTTTTCGTTACATAACCATATACCATTTTCTTGAGGAGAAAAAGGTTTCGGTGACTGACAGGTCGAGCTTAATTTTATTGAATGTCGCAGTCAATCCCTAGTTTAATAAATATATCTTCAAATATATTTGGTTTGGAGAGAATGAAGGCAGTAGTGCATGCATTGAATGAATGAGCAGTGGATAATTTCATTGAATGAATCACGACACATGGTTTCCTATAGCCAAATATATAGCAGATGCAAAAGGGAAATCAGAAGATCATAAGAGAGCCATGCATCTGAGCTGAGAGAAAGGTGAAAAGAAGTAGGAACTAGGGGTGCATTACGTATGTGGCTATTGTTGTCTGTTTTTTCCCAAAGAATTGAGTCGTCACTTGGTATGTAGCCAGTGCTAATTAGGCTTGTAAGGCATCAGGAAGACACGTATGACTCAAGAGTAGCGATGGACTAGCATGGAAAAACAGGGTTCGGTGATAGGCTGGAGTACAGGAGCAAAGGGTTCAAGTGAGCCAGCAGAGAGGCCAGATCATGGTACACGCGAGCACGTTCCATCGAGGACTGCCGTTTTCTCACCATACCCATTAGTCCAGAGCACGCCACGGCGGCGGAGGCGTCCTTGTCGCTCCCATCTGACGGTAACAGTCGTGGATCCTCGAGCAGGTCCATAGGGAGCACGTTGCAGGGATCATATGCTGGCAACATGTGTAATGCTCATTTCCGGCCAGGTCGTATGTGTCGACGATGGTGCGCGTGCTTGCCCACTTGGGTCCCTAAGTGGGCATGGCGCAGCGTCAATCCAACGCCTGCCATCAGCGACATGTATCGGCAGGAGGCGACCCTTGCATCCAGCGATGCCTAGCTCGACGACGCCAATGGGCTGAAAGTTTCTACAAGCTTAGGATGTGACTGGTAGCCCACCGTCGCGGCACACGCCCATGTGCAGCAGCACCTCGTGTATGTGCATGGCCGCATTCTTGCTGTGTACTCTCTCTTCGTGGCCTCATCGGATGGGAGGAGGGCGGACAACACCTTCTAGTCGTCGAGGTGCCTCTCGTTGGTGGGGAACTTCTCTTTGCCATTGGGCCAACAATATCCGTCACAAATGAATGTATCATCTTACCTTACATAAAAAAAATTCCTATAATAATAAGAATCTATTTTTTACTAGTCTCACCAATGGACCTCGTGTACGTTCATTTTTTTTGTACTGGTGCCTAGCCTAAGATCCATGAAAAGGAAGGTCCTTGGCTTGATGTAGGCATGCATCCAAAATTGGCTGCGTAATTATGCACCTTCGCTATTGCAAAGGAATAAACTGACTGCAGTTTGGGGAAAAAAAATAACAAATAGAATGCTGAACCTGCTACTATATGGATTGGAGTTTGTGAGTGTCCACTTTCATATATATAGATCCCCCAATACAATGAGCATCAGAGTATTAGGTGTGAGTTTTCCGGCAAGGAACAAATCAGTGTTGAACTCAAACAATAAAGTGTTTCATAAAACCAATTTTCTTTTGAACCAAGTATCACCTCTATGGATGAACGTGAGATTTACCTAATAATCATCTCGTACACAGAACACATTAACCATTTTACATCCTTCTAAGTTAATGACAAATTAATGTGACATCAAATTTTATTCGCATTACTTTTCAGCTTCACCAGTTGCTCACATTTATGGGCCAAGAAAACACATCGTACCAACCTACCAGATGTCATGTGCTCTAGCTATTCCAAGTTTCTGTGATTGTTTTGCCTAGGAGAAAATCTCTTGGTTCCATCTCCCATGTTAATCTCCTGCTGCAGGCCTATGTTATTGTAATATCTGTTTCTGGCTCATGTGTTGCATCAAGGCTCCAACCAAATTTATCCTAATAACTATTTATTTCTTTTTTAGACGTTTATATGTAAAGAAAATGATGGAAACACTAGTTATACGTTGTGATACTCAGCCGTGGATACTTGCATTGAATGAAGCACGAAATATTAGGTTGGGAGGTGGTTTCCTTTGGCCATTATATAGCAGATGCTCATATGGGATAAGCAGAAGAGAGAAACAGAAGAAGAGTTGTGACCTGTGTTGAGCGAATTATGGCTGCAATAAGTATGTGTGCATGGCTATTGTTGTGTGTTCCTTCGAAAAAATAGACTTCACATGATTAAATGATCAGTAGCCTGTGTTAGGCTTGTGAGGCATCAGGATCACATATGCGAGTGTTAAAAGAAAAGCAGGATGCACACGGTGGTGGCCAGAAACAAGGTTGGGCGGCCAAAGAAGTCGTGCTTTTCCAGATGTTGTTGACGATTGATGGCAAAGCACGTGGTGGAACATTGCTTGCACATCAGGGTAGACACTACTATAGAACCGACATTTAGTCCCAGTGCGGAAGGCCCTTTAGTCCCGGCTGCGGAGCCGGGACTAAGGTTTCGGGACTAAATGTCCCACCTTTAGTCCCGGTTCCGCGGCCCGGGACTAAAGGGTTCAGTCCCGGTTGGTAACACCAACCGGGACTAAGGGTGAGTGAGGTGCGTCACCTGGCCGCCCTTTTTTAGTCGGTTGGTGTTACCAACCGGGACTAAAGAGTTTTTACTTTTTTTTTTTTTTTTTTTTTTTTTTTCCTTTTCTTTTGGTTTTCCTTTTCTGGTTTACAATTGTATTATTATTATTTTTGAATGCGTATTGTCCGCTGCTTGTTTACGTAGACGCGCACCTATAATTTATAATTTGATCATTACATATAAATGAACTACATAAAACTATTTATATATTATACATTCCTATTGGTCTACGATACAAAATTTACATGTCTCCGTCACGGATAAAGTATTTACAACTTAATTGTTCACCGCCACTCAAGCGTCATACAAATGATCATCTTGGTTTGGTTTGAGTGGCTCGTCCGGTTGAAGAAGTACTCGCCGGCGGGATCTAGGACTTGCTCGTTAAGAAATCCGGCGATTGTCTCCTGAATGCCTTTTAGGCGGACTTCAGTCAACATCTTCTCCCTCAACCACGTCTCCTATAATAATCATTAAAGAAAAAGTTATAGGTATATATAAGATTTATTAAATAGCAAAAAATAATTGAAATAAACTTATTATATATAAATGTTGCATACTTTTGCGTGCTCAAGATTAGATCTTTTTTCATAGACATTAAGAAATTCACAGACATAGTATCCGCATAAATTTTTTCCCGATGGCTGCCGTAGAATCCACTGAAGTAGGATAGGCTTCGAAAGTGGCGCTTTTAAATCGGACGGTGTTTTACGCACGAACCAAGCCCAAACCCTAGCAATAAAACGATCATTATTAATTATCTATTACAGAGTTAAAGAACTGAGAGTAATATTTAGAGATCGAAGTTACCCTTGGATAATATCTATTATTTCTTGGTAATCTTCCAGTGGTTTTCTCAACGAGTCATAGATTACCAGATGAGATTGCCAGAGATCAATCACAATTAATATCCAATGATAGCTGCATTTGTGTATAGGCAAAATAATTATTTATCTTCACACGGATCTGATCAATTGGCTTAATAGAATGTACGTACACATGATAATGATACTTACTTAAAGTTATAGGGGAAGAGTATATATCTTTTATCCTTTTGATTGATCAGGAACCTCCATAGATTTCTCTCCGTTTGAGGTCTCCATATGGCATACGGAGTCTTGGGGTCTTTAAATACAATATAAGGATCTATAAATCCAACGTCCTTGTCATTTCTAGCTCTGAGATCCCTCATCATGTTTCTGCATATGTGTACCCGGTTTCTATAATTAGTTATACATATACATGATAATTTACAGTGATATTATTAAAAAGAAAGAATCACTTACAGACAGAAGCAGCTTATTAGGGATTTATCCAGAGCGTCCATGTGGCATAGCTGGTGTAGCTCATTAAATTGAACAGCAATAAGGTCATCACCACGAAAGTAATCATGGTTTCTAATTCGGACGCAAATATAGTCATCTGCTCTTCTGCCGCACGTGTCTAGGTACCACCGGTTTAGCAGATACATCTGCGTGCCAAGTTCGCTGAGGGCCGCAGGGTTGAACAGACTCTTGCCGTATTCATATGTCTTCCAATAATGATCAACTTCTTTTGCACTTTCAATTGCTGCCCCAACTATCATTTGGGATAAGGTAAGACCAGTGTCCATAAAAAAATCTTCAAGGTCCTCATAGTTCAAACACGGGAGGTAATCTGGCTGGTCTAGCACGTCGATGTTTGAACCATATTGATCAGGTACGACTAGCGGGGGCACTGATTGCTTTGATTGTTCCCCGAGCTGTGCTACACCCTTGCGTGCTCCTTTCCCTTTCTTCGTCCCTGCTTCTAGGGATTTGGTTAGAGTGCGCTCATAGTCAGATAAAGATGATGATTCTTTCTGAGCTGCGCGCCTCTTTTTTTGTTCAGCCTCAACCCTTTGCCGTAGATCTTCTGGCTTTAGCAAGAGGTAGGGCTTCTCAGGTTTCCGCTTGGCTTGACTTTCATCCTTTAGGTTCTTAAAGAAACTGTCCACATCTTCCTTTACCGAAGCTTTTATTTCTGCAGCAGTCTTCTCATAGGATAGCTTCTTAGGAATGACGGGTTGTTTCTTCGCAGGGGCTTTCTTTTTGGGCGGCGGGGCGGCCGACACATTTGATCGTGTGGCCGGCCTCTTCTTCAATGGTGGGTCCACCGGTTTCGGCGCTGGAGCCACGTGTGGATGCGATGGCGCGGCCGGTGACGGGGTTGAAGCCCGACGTGGAGGCGAGGGGGCAGCCGGTGTCGGTGTTGGAGCCCTAGGAGGCGGCGTTTGAGCCCGAGGAGGCGGCGTTGGAGCACGTGGTGGCGGTGTTGGAGCCCGAGGTTGCGGTGTTGGAGCCCGAGGTGGTGGCATTGCAGCCCGAGGAGGCGGCGTTGCAGCCCGAGGTGGTGGCGTTGGAGCACGTGGTGGCGGTG